>VWZK01006348.1:124544-195641 GCA_013396935.1 Baryphthengus martii | reverse complement strand
TAAAAAAAAAAAAAAAAAAAAAATCTGTTCAGAAAAAGACCTACTTTTTGCTCTGCCAACCACCCAATCTGCATCCTTTAAAAATTGTTCAGCAATGCATGCAGCAGCCAGCACCTGGGGCCAGATCTCACCTGGTTTCATTGTTATGGATCAACATTTAAAGATACAGAACTGCTGCCCTGCTCTGCTTTGACGTGGCATATGCCACAACTTCCACGTCCTAATTTGAACACAGAGGATGATATTCCTCACATTCAAGGCAGAAATGCTTACATTTTCAAGCTTTCTTTTATTTTTACAGATACATATTTTCGTATATACTGTGTGCACGTGTATATACGTATAAATATGTTATTTGCTCTCTGTAAGGCAGGCTATGAATACAGCACCATGCACAAACAAGAAAGGCAACTGAGAACAGGGCAGAGGTCTATCCTTCCTCAGTTGCTCTAACTAGATCTTCAAAATCACAATCTTATTTTCCAAGAAGGATATACAATAGTTTCACCCTATGAGAAGTTCTGCCTGAACAGTAAATGATAAACAAGTTAATTGAGTAAATTAGGGCAACTTTAAGGTTTGTTTAAAGTAGAGAGCATCTCACCCTGAAAAATGAGTAGTTAAATTAAAAAGAAGAGGAAATGAATGTTTAATATCCAAATACAAAGTGCACCAAAGTCAATACAAATCTTTCCACTGGCTTCAATGGGCTCTGCATTAGGGTCTCCTTCCACACTGGGATTTGTTAGTCTCAAGACACTGTCTTCAATACAGGGATAAATCTGGTTTGTGGTGGTGTAGTTAAAAGAAGAGAACTGGGTTCACATCAGCTATAAGCCTAAAGAACTCAGCTGTAAACATTTCAGAGGAATAAATAGAGACATATCGAGTAAAGTATCTTTTGTATCTTTAGTTAAAAGAAAAACAGTTTATATAGGAGAAATACATAAACCAAAATTAATCCTTGACAATTCTGTTTCTTTTTCTTTCACTGATGTTATGTTGGGATTTGGAAGTAAAAAAGGATACTAATAATTCTCTGTAGATCTATCTTATTTCTTTAGCTCACTTTAGATAAACTGACTACATGCTTAAACTCTATTAATAACAATTTTGAGAAAAAAAAAAAAAGTAGCTGAGATTACCAAAACATTTTTTTAATACCATTTGTTCTTGGCAATAAAGAAATTTGTGGAATCTCATTCAATTTCCATCATTATGGAAATTTTTTGAATGACAGAATGTCTGCAGACACATCGTACACTAAAGGGTTCCTACAGGACTCAAGGTCCTGTAAAGGAAAATCCCAGACTGAGTGAACAAAGAAGCAAAATAAGCAGAAGCTTTAGAAGGCTAAATATAGTGAGGGGCACGGAGGGGACAAGGGAAGGAGGAAGGTATAAAATAATTTGAGATTAAAAATAAAATCCATCAATCACAGAAACAGAGATCTTGCGAGTTGCTCTAGATTAAGCAGTTAAATTGCGATCTATGACTATGAAGTTGCAAAGGATGAATCTCCAATCATACTTCCGGAAGTGCAAAGATAAAAATACAATTTTTGCTCTTTAAATAGGTGGTGTATGATGCTACTACAACACTGTAGAAAATAATGCCAATGCTGGCTTAAAAGAAGATCCTAAAACCTTCCTGTTTTATTTCTATACAACCCAGATTGATCACCTACGAGAAGCGCAATTAAACAATGCTAAGCATCCCAACCCCTCTGAGAATGTGCTGCTGAAAAATATTTTTAGAACAATCGCTGTAGTAATTCTTCTTACTTGTAGAAACACTCCAAATCAGAAAGTCAATTTTTCCTCTATTTGCAGAAGTGTGCTGGTTTTCACTGGAAAGGCGCCTGTGTTTTGTTTGGCTGCTGTTCATATACTGCCTTGGCAGGATTTCCTTGGATTGCTTACAGTGAACATTGCTCTTGCATACAGTAGCACTCCCATTTTAACCGTCCCAGCCACACGTTTTCTAATAACACACGGAGAGCTGCAAAATCCCTATAAGCACAGCTCTTTAAAGCAGCAACAGGGGGGGTGGAGGCGGAGGACTGGAGGGGGGGAAGGCTCTGCCCGTTGGAAATCTAGCGCCGCAAACAGAGGATAGTCCTTTCAAAAACAACCAATGTGAATTGTGTTTAAGGAGCAGCTTTCCAGGAAAAGAAAAAAACATCTCCGAGAAGAGGGCCTGATTCAGCTGATTCACCAAATCTGATCTGCACTGGCTGGGCTCCGAGCGTCACTGAATTGGGTCCTAAGTACTGTTTATTTTCTTTCTTTTTTTTTTCTGCCGTTCTGAGGGGCTTGCAGATAACTTAATTCCTGGCATTACCTTGCATGTTTGAGACCCTGCACCTGAGCCTGTGTTTCTTGTGCATCCAGACTTTCCGCCTCAACAGGAGGAGGCTGGGGTACACTGGGAACACAGGGCTCCACTGTGGGAATCAAGCGGGCAGGCAAGACGAAAGAGGAGGACATCTATCTCGCTGAAATAGTCGCGGGAAACAAATGCAGCATTTCTACCTACGGCTGAGAGAGAGAAAGCCAATAACAAAACCGTTATTCAGCTCCGTGCCCTTTACAAATAGGACTGACTTGTTAGTGGACAGCTGCGGCTCAGCCCCCCTCCAACCATTCCAACTTGCTGCCTTTGCCACCCTGCTTTTGGAGATCGACAGCAATTTGCATCTCCATGCATCTCATTTCTCGTTAAGTAAGTTGATTAATTTGGGCGAGGGAAGTTGTCATTCAAAAAACTAGAAATTTCCACTGGCATTATTTCTGCCTTTCAAAATTTGCCAACCTCCCCCCCACCGGTCCAGTCCCCACTTCACACCTCTCTTTCTCCCTGTCCCTTTCTCCCCCATTCCTGCTCCCTCCCTCCCTCCCTCCCTCCCTCCCTCTCTCTCTTTCTCCCTGTTGTTTACAAAGGTTTCATTATGTTTTCAACTAATCAGAAAGGCCTACTAATACACAATTAACATGTGACTATAAAAAAAAAAATAGCTTCCAGAAGAAGGAAAAGTAATTAAGTAGAGAATGCTTTTCAGCAAGTGCTTGCTTTAACCCATCGTCAGAGAACAGAGTCTAGGTTGGTCCACAATGGATGGAACAGATGCCAAGGGCGAAATGTTAAAAGTAAATAAAAAAGGACATTATTTTCTTTGGGAATAATAACTATCAACGCCACAAAAACGAACATCAGACTGCAGTTGTTTTTATCTGACCTCCTCCTCTTTTCTCCACTCTTCTAGAGTGCCTTTCCAGTGTGTTTCGTTAAAATAAATACAAAAATAAAGGTATCGTTTATTGCATCTTTGCTTCCCAGGTGACAAGAAACCAAGGGTCCTGGCTTCAGCCAGGATAAAGTTAATTTTCTTCCTAGTAGCTGGTATAGTGCCATGTTTTGGGTTTAGGATGAGTATAATGTTGATAACACACTGATGTTTTGGTTGTTGCTGAGCAGTGTAGCCGAGGACTTTTCAGGTTCTCATGCTGCTTTGCCTGCGAGGAGGCTGTGGGTGCGCAAGACGCTGAGAGGGGACAGAGCCAGGAGAGCTGACCCCAGCTGGCCAAAGGGATATACCCTACCATATGACATCATGCTCAGCATATAAACTAGGGGGAAAGCTGGCTGGGGGGCTGCCGCTCAGGAACAGGCTGGGCATTGGTTGGTTGCTGGTGAGAGATTGTTTTTAATTTGCATCACTTGTTTTTGTTGGCGTTTATTACTTTTCTGTTATTTTCCTTTTCATTACAATTTATTATTATTTTAATTTGACTTCAGTTCAATTATTAAACTGCTCTTATCTCAGCGCACGAGTTTTCTCACTTTTACCCTTCTGATTCTCTCCTCCATCCCATGGTGGGAGGGGGTAGGGAGGAGACAAGCAATCATCTGTGAGACTTTGTTGCTGGCTGGAGTTAACCCACAACCACGTAATCAGCATCACCATCAAAATGGCACAAAGTTGTAGGTTATGAGAAAGATTTTACTTTAAACTATTTTAGTCCTGAACGTATACATAAAATAAGCCCCCAGAAAAGTTAGTAGGAATTCTGCCCAAGCAACAACAAGGGGTGTTGAACTCTCTGCAAGTTATACTGTATTATCACAATGCATAGGAACTATAGGAGACAGTTTTAAAGGTTGCAGTGTTTGCAGCAACCTTAACTGCAGTTTTCAGTTTCAGTTCTTAACTTTGGACCTGTCTGCTGACACTGTCCTCAGCCTGACAGTTGCCACACAGGTTGGCAGCCTGAGGACACCAGCATATATATAACACACATCATACACGTGTATTTTGGGAGGGTACTGTAAATTACAAGGTTTGCTAAATAGATTGCAACTTTTTTTTTTTTTTTTTTAATCACCCAGGGTTTGTCAAAATATGTTCAAATGCTTGCTGTGTTCCTGACACATTAAACTAACCTCCACAGCAAAAACGGTTCCCTTTAGAAAAATACATATTCTTCTAGGTGTCTGTCCTTGCGGAGTGGAATGTTTGGGATATTTTTTATTGCTGTTCCCCTCCCTCAAATGAATTCTAAAACAAACAGACACTTAGCTGTGTATTTTGAAAACCAATGTCTGCAAGAAGCTCAGCATTTTCAGCAACACGCTAAACTCCGCTTTGGTCCCACTGAAACCATGGGGGAACAGAGGGGTGTTGGGAGGAACAGGTCCTCCAAAGTCACAAAGGACCATGTGCAATAACAGCTCCTTTTCCTTACTTTCCCCACCTCCCATGAATTTATATTCCAAACTATGTATCACATACAGAGTATTTTTTACTATCCAAAATCCCATTAGTTTCATTGGCACTTTAGGTAATAAGATTTGCATGGTAAAAATTCCATTTCTATTAGATTGGGTCCATAGGACTCACCAGCCTGATATGATTGTCAGAGGAAAGGAAGGATGTGTGGGTTTGTTACAATGCGAGGATTTGTCCACACAGAATTTGGCACCAGTTTAATCAAAAGGACTCACTTTAACCAGTGCAAACCCCAGTGTAGCCTCTATTTCTGTCAGCTTAAAACTGGCTATATCAGGAAATTTCTCACTGTGAATTTATATATATATGCTAAAACAGGCCAGTAAAACTGGGGTAGCAATCAGTTAAAAAACTTGCTAGACCCTGGAATATTCTGGATTATCTGTGTGAAAGAACTCTTTAGTTAAACTAGCGGAAGAGGGTGTTCAAGCCAGACCCAGTAGAAGTTTAAGCAAAGAGCATGTGAATCAAGGCAGAAAAAAAGTTCACAACTAGATCCTATCCATATCTCTCAGCTCCTAGCAATCAGCAATTTAGAGTCAGTGTCAGGGGTTGATCCAGACCAGATTATATTTATTAACCACCCAGCAAACCTTCACGGCTTTGCCC
Organism: Baryphthengus martii; assembly: GCA_013396935.1. Classification (NCBI taxonomy): domain Eukaryota; kingdom Metazoa; phylum Chordata; class Aves; order Coraciiformes; family Momotidae; genus Baryphthengus; species Baryphthengus martii. The sequence continues at coordinate 190,243 of VWZK01006348.1, read as the reverse complement.
AGTCCTTTTCTGAACCCCTTTGTTACTTTTAGCCCCCACGACACCCAGTGAGCTGCACACCTCCTTTCAGTGTGAGCAAAAAGCTGCCCTGGCTTTAGGTCTGCTGCCTGACTCAAAGGGCATTTAACAGGGACACTTGCACTGCCAAGTGCCACCGGAGTCTGTCACGGCAGCAGACCATCACAAAACACTCCCTAGCCATACAGACAGCAAAATCACACTCTGCTTTTACACACTTCTTACTTCGGCCAAATCCTTATCCACAGGAGACTGACTTCTAACTAAGAGCAAATGGGAAACTTCAGGATTGGGCACAAGTCAGATATGGCAGCTCCTTCCCAAACCATCCTTCCTTTAGTTTGTTTACTCTTGATTTCTGATCATCTGAATAGTTTCTTGTTCTGTTTCTAGTCTAGGTTTAACATCCAATCTAGTTTTAAATGCCTCAATTAAAGGAGATGTATTTACCAAATGCTAGGAGATCGGTTTATAAATACTTTGCTGAAACTTGGCATTTTTCCACCTCTTAAGAACACTCTACAACCTGAAAATCAGTCATGGTCTGGAATTTTTTCCTAACGCTCATTTCACACGTAGTTCAGTTTACCTTTTATTCATGGCTGTAGTTCTCATTCTGAAAATGCACCTGGTGTGCAGCATCAAGATAATACTGAAGCCTCATTGGCTTCACAGACTTCATAACCTCACCCCAAACCCTCTGGAAATTGAGTTTGGAGGGGGCATCCCACTACTGAATCACCCCCCATGTTCCTTGTTACTTAAATCATGTTCCCTCTACCTGGTACTTATTTAACTTGCTGAAATATTTTTAGTTTTTTTCATCCTTCCCTATGAAATAATCCTGCCAACATTTTGATCACTTTTGTTGTTCTTCTCTGCATTACCTCCTCTAGTTAGCAAGATGCACAGAATTATACACAGTCTCGGGTCATTATTCTATGGAAAAATAGTTTCCCATTTAGTCTTGCCCTGGATCAGTTTCTAATTTCATGAACACCCTGGCAAATGGAGCTGGATGATGGAGGGATTAACCGACAACCTTCAGTTTGGACTGTTTTGCCCTTATCCATCTCAGGCAGATGTTTAACTCTACGGAGAAGTTATTTTCTAACCAAAACATCATGGTACACCAGATTTACCAAAAAAATGCAAATTAAGGGGTATGGGATGCAAAGCAGCAAGAAGGGCCCTGGACACGCATAGAGCAGACAGCAATCGGGCCGATTTATAGCTGGTGTTTGGCAGGAGGCTCCAGATAAGCATCCAGGAAGGTCTGACAGGGGACAGATAGTGAGGATGGCAAGGAATTGTTTGGGGGATCCCATTGGGGTATAACAAGAAGTAATGGGATTTAATTGGACCAGTGACAGCGTAGGCCGATTATCAGGAAAACATTTCCTAACTCTGAGGCTGGCAAATGCTTAAGAGAAGCCCCAAGCCGGCAGCATCTCAGATGAGAAGGAGCACTTGAGAGTACACAAAAAAATAATATCGCACTGCCGGAGCCAGGGCAGCATTATGAAACAGGCATTTTCTGCATTTTAAATTCATGGCCGTGATTCACAAAAATTAATCGGTTTGCTCCAAGTACCCCATTTAGAAACACCGGAGTCAGCGTGAGCTGCACACACTCTTTCCAACCTCAACAGAGGCTGTGCCGTATGGGATCCTCAGCGTGCTCTAGAAATGAGTGTTATCAATATCAGTCACCGAGAGATGAGGTCAAAACTGTTAATATCTCATCAGTCACGCAAACTGCATCTCTTTCCCAACACACACCTACGGATTTTTTATTAGGGTACTTCAGCTCTTTTGTATTTTTATATCAAGCTGATTCACATACTTTAAGGTCCATTATACAATTAAAAATATATGACGGTAAAAGGCTTTTCCCTAACTCATTAGGAAATACATATATACTTACAAATTACATAGTATCATCTTTTTAGACCTAATGATGTGTGCTGTCTTAGACAAGATGACCTGTTACTCAAACTAATTGATTCCATTTCATATCTACAAGCACAAGATATTTTTATCCAAGCTTGGTCACTTGGCTCTATCCACAAATTATGTTCTTTGGGTTTTTCTGGGAGGGGGGATGGGAGGGAAATGAGACTGAATGCTTGAGTCAATATTTATCTCTTTGTCAAGACAGATGAGGAATGGATAAATCTAGTGTATATGCTTTGTCTACTGAACTTGGCAACATGGACTCGCTCAGCAGACCCATCAAAGTCAACAAATACTCTCCCAACTAACAGCGAATGCTAGGTACCAGACAAACAGAGAAGTCCCGACCGCTTCAGTAAATAACATGAACTTTCACAATGACAAAATAAGCAGCCTTATCTGCTCCTTCACGAGGCGAGATAAACACTCAGGTTCATTGAAGTATTGAGAGAAATAATAAAATCATTTTTGAGATATCAATTCAAAAATGCCTGTTTCTAAAGCCACTTTCTCCACCTAGGAAGATCCCCTACATGTATCAGCCTTCAGTTCTTCCAAGCCCCAATGCACACACAATTGTTCGCAATTGCACTCTTCTGTTTGAAAAAAAAGAAATTGGAGTAATGCACAGACTTTGCCTTCCTGAAGACTAAAATGGGACAGAGGCATGAAAGATCCCCTAATTCTGTAGCCCTCAAAGCATGAAAAGGGACTTGGATCTTTTTTCTTCAAATCAAAGAGGACTTAAATCAAAGTGGTCACTCGTGCTTCAGCCTATGGGTCTGACCTTCCTTGGATATTCAGAGAGGTTTGTCACATCTCCCGCACAGTGTGGGGTGCTCTGAAAACACAAAGCATTGCCTGGCGAAGGCTGGTGCTGTATTTCACACAGCTCCGCACTGCTAGTTCTCCCTTCCTTGGATTCAGCAACGTGTTTGGGTGAGGTTTTATAACTGGAGGCTGACCAAACACAGATCATGTTTATCTGCACCTCAGCCATGCGCTGTCTCCCTCGCAGCCATCGCCACCTCAGCAAGGAGGAAAGGCTCTGGCCATGGCACACGCAGTTCCAGCAGGACGGGCAGGGCTGGGAAGCAGTTTGAGGACCATGAAAGATACCCAGAGGTGCTGCCTGCAACAGTCACCAGCCTCTGACAAGGGAATCCAAATGGCAGCAAGGGTGACATTTAAAAGCTGCCGACAGGAAAGGATCATGGCACTCCACTGTCTACCAGGAAATAGAGATCTGAATTCCTCCCTTCAAATCTCACTCTGTGATACACACCCCATTCCTGCGCTTTCCTAATTATCTTGCTCTCCTTTGCCAACTTCCCGTTTCTTTTACCTCCTATCGTCAAACCCTCTTCTGGCAGCTTCTGTTTAATTTTTCTGGTGCTGAAGTGCCTACTAGTCTGAAAGAAAGCAGATCAAGTTTTGCACTATTGTAAACGTACCAAAGCCTTTAACCAGAGATAAATGTAGCCCTGCAGACACAATAGGGTGCAACAGAGTGGCATACGGAGAGGTCTGATTTTCATTACTATAAGGATACAGACAGTGCAGTTACATGGTGATTATTATATAACCCACACCTCTATAATGGACAAACTGGAGTCAAACTTGTGCACTTAAGTAATAAAAGGTTTACAAATGGGCCTCTTCTATTAATGTAAATAGTCTTCTCTATTTTACTAAGATCTATCTACTGTACGGTGCACTGAGCTAACAAGCAATCTTCAGTTGCCACCTCGCGTGTCTGCATTGCATCGTACAATTCCTCCAAGATAAATATCTTGAGAGAAGCAGGAAAACAATTAAAACTAGAAGGTAATAAATGATGAAGAAGCCTATGAACAGCATGCTGGCCCTCTTCCCAGTCTTCATTCATGCATCAAAAAATCCCATAGCTCAGAGTCTTTGAGAGGGCAGCTGGGCAGTAGGGATGTCCACAGTAATATAAATGGGAATTAGATATGATCGAATGTGCTCATTGCATTTTCAGCAGCACATGTAATCTTCTCCCCCCTTCCCTCCAGTTCCCTCACCTCTCACCCTGCTACCAGAATAGATGACAAATGATCCTGTAACCAAGCAACTGGGCAATTGAAGAGTTTCAAAGTTCCAGTACATGATAGTTTAGCTATGATCATTTGGGTGATGAGACTCTGACTGGAGACACCATTCCTGAGTTAAATACCTTTGCTCTCTCCAAATAGTTTTACCCTGGCAAGGGTTTGCAAGGATTGGCAGGGGCAGAATTTTGTTCTCAGAGCTTAGCAGCTCTGTCCCTTACTTCTGCTGCTCCCTGACACATGCAAGAGGATGACGACCACAGAGGAAATGAAGATGGATCTACTTGACAGTCACCTGCATGGCAGCAATGGAAGTAGCTCAGTTAATACAGTCTTGGTGATACTCCGCCAGGGATACTCCAATGAGATTTCATCTCCAGCTAGTGAATGCTCTTAGAGAGTCCACGGGTAGACACACTTAGCACAGTTTAATCCACCACCATTCTTCTTTACATAATGCAGTAACATTATTTATAAAAATGAAGTAACTGAAAACATTTTAAAATATCTGAATCTCTTTCATGGGTCTATTCTAACTGCAGTAGTCCTTTCCTCTGGGGGATGGATTGTGAGATAATTGATTTTGATGCTACCACGTGTGCCCTTGCTTTAGACTCAGGACACATAACTCATGTGGAGGTCAATTATCTCATAGTACAGTCCCCAGTGGCAGAATCTATAGCCTAAAATGATCCTATGCTAGAAAAATATAGGTGTTTGTTTCCAAACAAAAATTTAAGGGTAAAATATCTCATTGCCTACCCAGATAAACAGATACATGTGTGTGTATATTATATATATATATTTAATGGAAAAGGAATATGTTGAACGTATATCTATTTGTACAAGTATGTCTGTAACTCTCACCACTACAGCATCTTTGATGTAGATACAGAAAAACATACAGCAAGGATTTTTAACTCTTGCATTGCAAAAAGAATATCTGTAGTAAGGGTGCTCAGTTCTACCCATTTGAATAAACAAGATAAATAAATGTCTTTAAAAGAAACACAGCCCAGAATCTGCTAATTGTTTTAAAACTCTTAGTTGTATTAAGCCTTCTCAAATCCTTGAGTATCCTGGCAATACTAAATCAATATTCATATATCATTCATAACTGTTAACTACTCACCACAGATGAAAATTCTTAGTAATAAAACTCAATCCTATTAGACTGACCCAAGATTAAGTTTTCTGGCTAATCACTGAATGGGGGTGGGCAGACATGTATTTGTACAACTCCATTTAGCAACAGGGGCCCAGAAGAATGTGGCAGTATTCTAAAGAAAACTAGTCATAGGTAACTAAATCCCCCACAAAAGACTTGGCAAGCCACCCTGAGATCACACTGCCAACTTCCAAAGGGGAGTTAAATGCTTTGCAATCCCCAGCAAGCAAGCATTCAGGTTAGACTCTTCGGTGTGATGTGGTTAAATCAGTACCAGATAGAGAAACTGGTGCAAACAGTGGCATCTTGACCAGGCTGGGATTCTAGGCTACGCAGGGAGAGGTAGCTTGTGTGTAAGGCAATATGGCAGGAAAATCAGTCAACTGGAAAACACCATATGCCCTTTCTTCAGCCCAGCATCTTGGTGCCTCTCCATAAGCACATTTTTCCAACCTCAGTTTTGAAGTTATGTCAAATTTCCAACCTCAGGTGAATGTTGAAAGTATTTACACCTTACCACTTTACAACCCCATTTGTTTTTTACCACCTTAACCCCACAGCATATAACCTCAGCCATTTGAATACCAAGCCTCAAGTCTATGTAAGTCCCAGCGAGAGATCTGCCAGAGGGACTGAGATGTGCCTCAAGTGTAGACAGTGAAAGAAATTAGGAAAACTATCTTGGGAATGTGCATCACTGGGACACTCTAAAGTTAAATGAGACCTAAGTTTCTTTTCAAAGTCAGGAGGAAAATCAAAGAGCTTCAAGTAAGAAAACACAGACTGGGAAATTAAGAGGTTAGTGCAGCTGGGGTTTTTCATCACTGCTGCTTAGTGTGAGTTCACTGGCCACTTTTAAGTAGAGAAAAGTATTCCTAGCAAAGACCATCTCCTGCACATAGAGCTTTGAATCTGGAACTATCAGCATACTCCTCAGGGTGAATAATTACAATCAATAAATTCACCATCTTCAACCACATTAGAATTACTTTGGCAGTGAACAGTGCAGAAATGCTGGAGGGATTTGAGGAGCAACCCTCCTCATTGCACTGCTCTCACTGAATTTACAACTCATTGCATTGGGCAGTAATTAACAAAATCAAAAAGACTAAAAAAAAAAAATTAGAAAAAGGAAAAAAAAAAGCAAAATCAAACCACAAAACCAGAAGAAAAACCCCTCCAGATCTTGTGAACTATGGGAGTGCAGGAGGCCAGGTCCCTGTAGAGTCTGGCTGGTTTAATAACACTAGTAAGAAAACAAGAGTGGTAAAAAGAACGATCAGAGTGTTCAAGAGCAGTGAACAGAATATCAATCACAGCGCAACTGCCAAAACGCTGCCCGTTCTCCTCCTTGCTGAGACGCTAACTCCAAACAATTTGCTGCAGCAAAGGAGCAGATTTGATGAAACAACACGGCTGGAAGGGTTGCGGTGGCAGGACGCCCAGCAGACCGTGCTACACAGCGCACAGGCACCGGTGCAGGGCAGCACCTGGGCTCCCACCTCCTCACAGGGTGCTGATCCCCCACTCTGCTACCTAGCGAGACAGCAGTCCTGGGGTGGCCATGCAAGAGGCAGAGCCACAAATTCACCCAATCTTTCCACCTTTTCTCCTCTAGATCAAACCTTGGAGAAGCAGCTCATTCACTCCAGAGCTAGGCTGGCATTGGAAATGCTGGTGTGAGCCAAAGCAGGAGAGGATGCTCTACTGCTCGCACAGCGATGTTAGGAGAGACCTCACTCTTTGCCATACAAAAAAAACATTCAGAAGCCCCCACAAATGCTGACTTTGCTCCCCAAAACATCTCACTGATGATGAGGAAGACCTGTTCACAAACAAATTGTCCTTGGCAGGAGCCAGGGCAGAAGGACTCGAGCCCAGAGTGTCCAGCACAAGTAACTGGAAAATTTTAATACCTCGTCTTTTGTCCCAAAATATACAGCCTTGAGTTGTAACACAGGTGACCAGCACCTTACTATTCTTGCTTGATTTACAAACTGCTTGGTCTCCCTGGGCATGCACCACAGCCCCACACACTGCGTGCAGAACACCAGGGGCCCATCAATTCAGCGTGACATGAATTCTTACAGTGGAGTGATGTTTTGCACCGGGCTATTGTCCACAAACCATTATTTGTCAAAAAACAAACAAAAGGAGAACACTGGAGATACTTTTACATGATACTTTTCTGGTTCCTGAAAATGTGAGATAATGAATAAAAATGTTCATTACAGAATTATTCACTTTTCTCCATGATTCACGTCCCAGTAATTACCGTGACCAGCCTAATAAAAACTGCTACAAAACGAAGGTCAACTAGCAGTTAGAAGTGTTCATTTTCATTTCAATGTATTCATCTCTGGCTCCTAATGGCCTCATTTTCTCCTATGCTCTTTAATAAATACCACTGAATTACAGGTTAAATAGCTAAATTAAATTATTGCAATTACAGCATGCGGAGCACTGAAACTGGTTTACCTTTCCCAGTTCAATTAGAGGGGAAGTTTCAACAGCCTGAGACTCCTGATTGCTGTCAATATTCTGAATCACTAGGAATCCACACTAAAGGCGGGTTATTTGGTTACAGACTAGGTAATTTCTACATCCCTCTTCCCTCCTGTATAAAGAGGAATGACTGGAGTGCTCTCAGCTAAAACAAAATGAGGCAATCAAAGTATTTTTGGGGAAAGCAACCGCAACACATAATTGATTCTTTTTGACTGAAGAGAAGGAAGCCTTGAAGTGGCTCAGGCTGAGGGAGAGTATAGGAAACGACAACCTTCTTCTTCTAAAGGAGAGGCAAATACATTTTAATAAATATGAATGCTTAACCTGCCATCGGCCCACAATTATTTTACATGTACAAATTAAAGATGTTCTTCATTATTTAAATATATTCCAGCATTTGTTGATGTTGCCCCTTCCACGGGCTTAATTATTTAACATCCCTTTATAAGAATGCATAACTTAGTAATAAGGACTGTTGGAAGATAAATTTTAAAAAAAAAAAAAAAAAAAAAAGGATTGTTTCCAAAAGATCCCAGAGCATGCAGTGATATTTGTTGTGGAAGAGCTCCCCCTTACTTCTTTACTCTCATGTTTGCAAAAAGCAGCAAAAAAAGCTATCAAGGATGGGGGATTCTTTCCTGCAATGATAACAGGACATGAAACACAGGCACACTTAGATACAGTTAGAATGAGACTGAAATATTTTGACTGCTTGGTGCTATCGCTATTTCTAGCATTAAGGGGAGAGGGAATCTGTTTGTCTTCCAACAAAATCCACATGTTCAAAGCCACATATTCTGTACCGCACTTAAACAGAGAAATGAAACTGTCACTGTGAGAAAACTGAAGTGGACAATGCAGCTACGTCACTCACAAGTCTGGATTATTCCTTTTTAGGATACCCATGGGAAGCAGCAAGAAAGGGAGCAATTTTGTGCCCCATTAAAATATCTCTATAGCCAAAGTAAAAATAGATATACTCATTAAGGTAACTGGGAGAGTAGACAAAATGCAGTTCTTTTGTTATCTCGTCTTTAATACATTTTGCCGCTACAAGTATTTAATTCCTGGTAATGCCACCAAGTCATTGTACATGCCACATCAAGGCTGTGAAACATAATTATGATTTTGTCTATTGGATTTTGGGTTGGGGCTTTTTTGGATGCGGATCCTGCTGCAATTAGCCTTAACGAGGCACAATATTGCATTGGTGTTTGTCTCGGTAGCTTGAGTAGAACTGTATCCCTATCGTATTTTCTACAAATTATAAACCACACTTCTCATGAATTTGGGTAGAGAGACGGATTCCACATGTGAATTACCAAAATAAGATCAAACCTGCAACAAGGTAACCTACAGTTCATGACAGATTCTCAGCGCACTTTATAACAATACAAGAGCTAATTTGTGGCAGCACCTGGAGCCCCAAAGGAGAAGAACGCAATGGACAGCTTCTGGGTGACTTGGCAGAGAAAGCCAGAAACATAAGCAGAGATAAACTATCACCAGGATCCCTATGAAGTCCTGAGTAAAGAGTACTAAAGGGCTCAGTGCACATGTGAGTAGAGGAAAAGGATGAGGAGTTTTGAAGGTGTGAATTTCTCAGACTCATCCCTCTAAGCAAACTTGAAAGGTATGATTCTCCATCCACCCTTCCTCAACCTTGTGAACTGAACCTTGAAGTTCTAGCCACAAGTGTAGCAACTGAAACGAAATGACTGTTTTGTGATAGCTGACAAATTAGGTTACATCTCTCCAACTGTGACCGATGTCTGGATTTTCAAATCCTACTTGGAATTTGCCTGGGATACACAGAGCATGGAAGAGACAATAGGAAGGCTCCTTCTTCTGTCTATCACATTAAAAAAAGCTCTTGGAGGGTAACTGTACCAGCCAAGCAATGCAGTCATTGTATAAAGGCCATTCCTTTCACAGGATATCACAGATCCCATCTTACAGATATAACTTACGTGGCTGAAGTTAAGACAAGTTTGAAGACCGTGGACTAGAGCTGCTTAGAACGCTTTTACTAAAGATTCTTGACAACTAAAATAATCTGTGTTAAGAGCTGCGTTTCAGTGAAGTTTCATCAGAAAGACTGTGCAAGAAAGAGAGAGAGTTGCCTAATGGTCAGGGACCTGCCCTAGTAGTCATGAGATCCATATTCAACTCCTTTTGTCATATTGCAGAAGATTTGGGAGAAAGATGCTGAAAGAACATTGATGCTGACCCAGAAGCAATTGGATTTGAACAAAAATACCATGGTTTTGAAAAGAAAAAAAAAAAAAAAGTATATATATATACTGAAAAGAAAATTCAATTTCTCAGAAATCTTTACATTTGGGTTGCATTGAAGTAAGAAGAAAAACACAATTTGAAAATTTAATACTTGATACAAAGTGAACATTTGTTACTCCACTCATTTCTCAGGATTCAAATCCTCATGAGAAACCTGACACAAGTCACCATGTAATTTCTAGTGGATTGAACAGACCACAGTTTCACACCTAGATCATGTGGAGTTTTTTTCAGAATACCAGTGCTAGTACCTGAAAAAGCTAAGGAAGCTGAATTTTTCTGGGCAATTTCAAGTTTTTATATCACTATGAAGTTCAACTAGTTCAGCTAGAAGCCAAGTAGGAAGGAACACCAGTGCATTAGTCATGGACAATAAAAGAAAACGTAAAATGTACTTCTACAATTCCTTGGATTGCAGAAACCAATCAAAGCTCAGATAACTTGGAAACACAAGCCAATGCCAACTTCTTTTTTTACTCTGTGAAGCATACTCTGTACCCTCTAGGGTGAAACTTTTACTATACTCCCTGACGAAGAAACACCAGCTTGCTACAGTTACTTGTTCTGTTATGGCTGAATTGGCATTCCCTTCTTCAAAGTAAAGAGAAAGGGCAGTATCACCATAATGCACTATCAAGATCTCAACAACTTCAAGAGATTCTAAACCAGACTCTCAGAGTTGGTGGCAAATTGCATTGCTTGAGGGGGGTAGCGATAAAGTCTAGAGCCTTCTCCAGGGCTGACAATTGTATCGCTGCAGTCAGATGCAATTATGGGCTGGAGCAGCTAGCAGGAAAGGGGACTGACAGTGACCAAGAGAGTGGAAAGGCCTGGGAGAAAGCAGATCAAACATTAGTAATGCAATGCCAATGCCTAGATTGCCAAATCTATGCGTTACACAAAGGCCCTCCTTTGGCAACCGCTGCTCAAGATGACTAACACTTGCTCATGCTGACTTCAACAAAAATTAAGTGCCTGAGAAACTGCTACCTAGGGTGAGGAAGGGTATGTCTGCATGGTATCTGGCAAGCTGACAGAGGCTCACCCTGCCTGCACTCAAAACTGGCTAGACACAAGCTAGCACCAATGCAGAGGACATGTAGCTGTGGTTAGTACAAACCCAAACCCGAGCTAACAAGCCCTGCAGAGAGATGAGGCTGGGGCTCGACATCCTCACTCACACAGCTGTACGGCTTCCGGCGCAGGGCTGGCTTGTGTCCAGTTGGCTTGAAGCATGGGTAGAACAAGCTCATGTCTGCTTGCAAAATACCACGCACACCTACCTTCATGCAGCTCCGACTTTCGCCCAAGAGCATGAAGAAATTAGAAACCTCGCATAAAGCAGCCATTCTGGATTCTTGGCTTCTTCAGAACCCGGAGATTCACACTGTAGAGTCAACTCTGGTTTGCTTTCCTAGTGGATTCCAGGTATCATGTACTTCATCTCAATAAAATAAAATTAGTTGTATTTAAAACTTTCAGATCCTCTCTTTTTTTTTTTTTTCCCAATTTATTTTGCAGGTCCTTATTTACAGTAAAAGCTAAAAGCCAAGTAGATCCCATGCTTTGATTAGAAGTGCTCCAGTATCTCCATGCATAAGTTTTAGCCCTCCTAAGTAGGAATTTTAGAAGTGCTTTTGTCATGCATTTCAATTCTGACTACCTTGGGCCAAAATACTCTTATCTTCTGCAAGATAATTTGATAACTGCTGACCTGGATTAGGGGCCTCATCCAAACCCAAAGCAAATTACTTTCGAAGTATATTCATTTTATACCCATTGTTCATGTAGCAACATGACCAGACCAGATTTCTAGAGGCTGGGAACTTACTAACCAAGTCTGCGTCCAAGCCCCTTTTTTTTTTTCCTGCCTGTAAAATGGTCATGCTTAGTTGTGATGGCTGATTAGAAAAAAAACACAAGGATGAACTATGCTACACAATCTCAGGCAAGTTGCAGCATTTTTAAGGATTATTGCTCCCTTTCCAAACCACCAAAAGACTACATTTGAGAGAGCAGAGAAGTCAAGAAACAATACGGTCTCTGACCCTTACACAGCTTAAATTCTTAGTAATCTACATGTCAACATGATGGCCACTACTCATAAGTAACAAACCTGGACACTGTACCCTGGTGCTTTCCAATCAAACCACATCACTGCACCCATTGTCAAAAATCATGACTAATGAAATGATGAAGAGGGATGGGTAACTGAAAACCAGAGGCTGCAGGAGTGACACAATACTGTGAAGTATTAATTCTGTCAGAGAGTCTGGCACTCTTTGAGTATTTTATATCCTTTTCTCTTTGGGAACACAATGCCAACCCAGTCTGGGCATTTTATTACATAGGAATAAAAAACCTGCTGCAAGGTTCCTCCTTGCAGCAGGAACCTCATCACTGCAAACAAGTAAAGTCAAGTAAAGAGGAAGAACAAAATACTAAAGCAAGACAGTGTATTAGAGCTTACGGTGGGACTCGGAAAGGCAGCAAATGACGACTGAACCAGAATCTTCTCTTGCTACATACAGTACACAGACATAAGAAGAGAGAGAAGTGAGACAGAAGCATGGCAGTGGCAAAAATGAGTGGACTGCCAAATTTTCTCTTACTACCCTTGCTAAAATGCCCTGTTGTCTCCTGAAATACAACTTAATGGAAGTCAGGGAGCAAGAAGCCTCATCTAATGCTCACTGAATCAATAGCAATTGATTTTCCTGATAACTCCCACGGACTTCGTCTGTGTCCTGCCCTGAAAGAGTTCATTTGTTCCCTCGCTATTTGATCATATTTCTTCCTAGAGTGGATCTCCAAGGGTTGAATTTCTCTGAACATACGAGTCTATTCACAATAATTCTGTTAGGTTCTTGCACTGTTTGCTTTATCCACACACCTGTTTGTCTGAGATTAAGCCTCACACATCCCTACTACAGAGATGCACTGAGGTGAAAGGGAATCAGGTAGCCAGATTCACAGAAGGACTGAGTGATGGGGATAGCAGCAAGAAACCCCAATTTCCACTGGCTTCAGCATTTGAGCTGAAAATTATCCTTGCTGTAATGACTCAAACTTTATTGTTTATTGTTTCCAAATTAGAAGTGCTCTGGGCAACTTGGGATGAGAGGTTCTAGCTAAGTACATATTGTTGTTGTTGTTATCATTATCATTAAGATTATTCACAAATAGAAGTGTCAAGGTAGATTCGGAACAAGTTCTGCTGAGGCTTATATATCTTCCAGGCATCTATCCATGCTGTTATATAGTACTAAGGTGTGAACAGGGAAAAACATGTACCCAGTCAGCTCTGTGTTTAAGTGGCCTGCCAATTCCAGCTAATCACCAAGTTATTTACTTCCAGTTTATTAGGCCGAAACCGCCACTAGCTGTTGGCAGCCTCTAATATTTACACCTTACTTTCCTGGGGTCTCTTCAAGCACGGCTGTAATAAAAAAGCCATTTCTTCCAGGTTTAGATGCAAGAATTACCACACAAGACCAAGCCAAATTCTGATCTCAGTTACAAATGTGCAACCCCATTGATTTCCAATGGCTTAATTTGCAATGGTCGTGAGCTGCTATACCTGAAAGCACAATTTGATCCACTGTTTTCACAGAGAGGAGTAACAGCAGTACCTCTTAGACACTTCTGAGTATTTTAAACACAGTAACAGTTGGACAAGCATTAATCACCATCAATGACTCTCAGTCTTATTTCTATCTCATCCAATAAAATCCAGGATGAACAATTCCTCAAAACTTATCCCAAATTATTCTTATTCATTTTATATACTCCTGTAGCTTTTTATTGTTTTAGTATTTGAGCACCTCAGAAACTTTCACATCCTTACCCTCATATTACTCCTATCAGAAAGTGGAAAGTTGGAATTCCTAACAATCCATGGGAGAATTTCCATAGAGAAATTAAAGGACTTCTTCAAAATCACAGAGAAAATTTAATGGAGGCCTGGGTTTAGATTTCCCAATCTGTAGAGAATAAGACATGCAATACAAAAATCTCCTTCTCTTACTAATACTTTTCACTAAATAGCAATAAAAGCATACATCAAATTTTCAAACGCACTCATAGTATTTTTTAAGCTGGATTTTTCATTTTTAGCCAGATACAGGGTCCTTTCGTTGATAACACTGGGGACCCCTGGGCAGGAATGCTTTATGTTCTCCCATCTATAACCAACATCTGAGACCAACCACCACCTGTGACTGGTCTCCTAAAGTTGCCTTTTCCAAGCAACGTTCCGTGTATGGTATTCTCCTTTGATTTTAGCTGCATGATTAAAACTTACAGTCATGCCCTCAGTTGTGTAAGGCCAACAGAGTATCTGCCCATACAGAGCAAACATGAGATTCCTGATGCTAAGCCTCTGATATGTGTTGAGCTATGTGCTCCACGTGAAGTTCCCAATCCCTTTACACCTTCCCACTGCCAACACAAGGGAGTTCCACAATTTGCTCAGGGCCAGGCACACCTTTATTCATAGGAAAGCCTGCTAAGAAGCAGCCAGAGCAAGCCAATAGTGACTCATAGCACATGTGTACTTGCTCAAGTGACCACTTCCAGAAACAACGAAATGCTTTGGACAAGCCTTGTCCTGCAAAAATTACACATTTGCAGCTCATTCGGCAGGCTGAGTTCATTGCAATGAGGAAAGCCACCATGTTAAAAAGGACAGCTTTCTTTACACGGTTTCTCAAGGATGTTTTATACTAAACCAAATAAGGATGTGGGAACAACTAGTCAAGAGACTACACCAACAGAAACTGCAACATATTTTGCTGACTGCACTGTAATCTGTGCCACATCTCTTTGCTTCAGTCCTGGCTCTTCTCCCCAGAAATGAAGTTTTTCATGCACTACTGACAGTCCAGTAATGATATCAGCCACATGACTGTATCACCAGCTTAATTTAGGATAGTTGTATTTTCATCAATTGCATTTTTCCCTATAAAAAAGGAAGACTAAGAAAAGAGTGGATAAAGAAAGAGACATGAAGGAAGACAAAAAACAGGTTTTGGTTTTTAATAATTTCAAAGTACAACCTGATAGAGATATATAATATTATATTTTGGTCCACTTCAGATTTACAGTCACTTTGTGAGGTATATCAGTTGGGCACTGTTGACATTATAGCACAGTCAGGTAGACACAGGTCAGGAAAAATCATCAGAAACAATTTAAAAGGTGAGCTTTTACCCCAGTAAAGTGTAGCTACTTTAACTGAAAAAGTCTTGCTGCTCAGTTCAGTACTGTCTATGAAACAAAACCCAAGGATTTTCAGAAATAATTAGTTTTGAAATAATATTATAGATACATTCCAAACAGGAAAGCCAGCTAAATGTAAAACCAGTCTCTCCTCTCTTTTCACCTGCCTGGGTTATGTAGAGTCCTATTCAGGTACCTGGGAAACAGAAGGTCGCACTGGAAGCACTCTGCTGTAATTTTGACATGACTATAGTACAGAAGCTGCTGTAACCAGAGCTCTGGAATGCCAGTACCTATCCCTCTCCATGAGTCCAAGTCCTTTCTTTGTCCCTTTATCCTCTGTCTCCCCTCCTCTCTCTTTCCCTCTCTCTCCTGCCATACACACACCCCACGTCGGCCTGATTTATAGACAGCAAGGAAGATTTGTGTTGGTCTTTACATCTCCGTCTGTCCATCTGTGAAATAGTTTTCTAGTCATAGACATTACCTGAATAGAAAATTTAACAAAACTAAAAATGCAAAGGCTATTTTACAAAAAAAAAAAATCAAAGAGACTAAATCTGTAAGGTAACTATTTTTTCTCTTTTGTTCGCAGTAATACTGGAGAACATTTTAGAAGTACAGGAAAGATTTTTAAAAGAGGTTTTAAAAGAGCTTTCGCACTCTCTGTTTTTTGGAAACATGGACAGTCCTACTGTCATTATCAGAAATGCCTGCCCTTTGCCAAGATTTCTCCTCTACTCTTCCATGCACTGGCTGCTAACCGACTGTGAGACACTGGCTGGGAAGGTGTACTCCTATGGCCAAGAGAGCACTGCCTGTGAAAGGACTGTAAAGAATCATGCATTACTAAACTGGAGAGCCCACGTGAAGATATCCTGTTTGTACCTGCTTTCATCGAAAATGCCATTGCACTTACTGTATGCGTGAAAGTTTGCTGGATGCTACAAAATCCGATCTTGTGCCCAGACAATTTGGTCTTTTGCTCCTTTTACTGCCTACTCTCCACAGATCTGCATGAATTCAAGCTAGTGAACTCTGAAAAGCATTAGTCTGGCTCACCACAAATGTTTGAGCACCTGGTCAGTCCACAAATTGAAAAGAGAATGGTATCAGCTGGTTTTTGTTTTTGTTTTTTTCTTAATGGGTTGAATTAACTTTAGAATCAGCACTGTGCATGCAGTAGCACTGGAAACTGAACTTACTTGCCCTTGGACAACACACACATACCAACACTACTCACTGAGTAAGAACTGAGAGACAAATTCCTGGTTGCAATCAATTCACAGAACATTCTCCTGAACTGGAGTTTGTCAAGTACTTCTGACAATTTGAGGGTAACATTGTCTTGTGTATAGATATTTCACAAGCACAGAAAAAAAGCCTACCTGGGATACATTATTTGTTAACTGTTCACTCATCTCATGATAGGTGTGTGACTCTGAACTGTGTTTGGCATCTAACATTTCTTTTTTGATAGATAGCGGTATCTCAGCAGCCTGCTCTCTGAGCCAGTGCAGACAAGGAGTGGGCAGCACACGTTCATCAAACTAACATCTGCTTTCAATTCTCATTTATAGATGTGGAATCCTTTCAACTGGACATTAATCATTCTCTACAGCAGCAATTAGATACTTGAGACAGATCAGAACAAATCAAATTAGCCTTATTTATTAAACAAAAAATCCTAAGAAGTAAATGAAAACGACACTGGACCATCCTGTGTGCAGCAACACAAAAAGAAAATTAAGATACTGACACATAGGAGTCTAAAAGCTTTCAGGTGCTATTTTCAAAGCCTCAACTGTAACCAAATAGCAGAGAGCTCTACTGCAGAATGCCTCATGGATTATTTTAGCAATAAGGTATAATTGAAAGGATTATCATGAATGTAATGTTTCCCTTCCAAAAATTCCAGGAATGCAAAAACGACTCTCATCTGCACTGTGTGACTCACTTTTCTAATGCTGGAACTTCATTTTCACCCATGAGGAATTCAAGCTCAGGGAAATGTTACCACAGAAATCCTCATTCAATCGACAAAGGAAAAACTCTCTCTCTCTTGCTGCAGTTAAACAAAGACTAAGAATTGTATCTTTGGAGTCTGGCTTGGTTCAGCTTTAGGCAGTGGACATCCTGCACACCTAGGGGAGACACTGCTTTCCCTGAGGGATCAAGTAGATCACCCAGAGGAGCTCAAATTCTCCAAACTAGCTCGAACCAAGTAGAGCAGCTCCCTCTTGCTGGGCTTGTCCGGCTTCACAGGGCACACAGCCTTCAGCACACAAGGTGGGGGACACTGCCACATTTGAGTGGAAATTAATAGCAAAACAGCTGCAGATCACAAGACAAATCTGGACTAGTCTAAGGAAAGATGAGCAGCTATCCACCTAACTCCTGATACTCTCTTTTTCTATGTTTTTTTTACAAAAATTGCTTTTATTTTTTAACGTAGAAACAATGTCACATGTTTGTTCCAGAAAACTGGCAGAGTGAAGAAGAGCTCCCACCATCTAGATTACATGTATCAGCAGCATTTCAGGTTTTTTTTATAAGAAGAGGAGCTCAATGTTAAGCAGATGAGAAGTTTCATGGAAGAATACATCTGAGAACAGCAAGCTGGGTTTGGCCGTCCACGCACAAAATGATTCTCGCCTGCCTGTGACATAGATCACAAAGCCAATCATCTGCTCCCATCCAGAAAGCCCCATCCCATGTCGGGCTGCTGGAAAGCACCAGGGTGGGACAAGCAGATCCAGAGGAAATGTGGTTCTGCTGCACATTCTGAAAAACTGGGCAGCTTCATCTCCTCTCCCCTTAGCACCTATTCAGGGTGTCCATGGAGGGGCTGGATGCTTGTGTGGGAAGGAGGGAGACACTTTTTCCAGTGAACCTGTCAGACCTCTCCTCCTCCTTCTCCTTCTATATCCACTATCCCATGCTGATCCTCCCTTCTCCCTTCCCCAGCTCCTCATACACCTGACTGTAATAACAGCAGAGATACCATCTGGGGTTAGCTCATTACATGTTTATTACTCCTTTGTTTATTTCTTCATAAATATAAACTGTCGTTACCTGTGCAAGCCTGTGCGTCTAGCCCCATTCTGGTGAGCCTTAAAAGCCCCAAATTGAAAATAGCCTGAAGAAGTGAAGAATCACAGCCCAAAAGGCAGCCAGTTAGCCGAGGCAGGGAGAGAGAACCATTGCAACATGCAGCACATAAGGATGGTTTTATATTTGAGATTTCCTGGCTTGGAGGTACTGTGTTAGAGAGTTAAATGTGGTTATAAATAGAAGCGCCTGCTGACATTAATCACAATAATTTGGCAACGTGGCGACCAACGTGAAATTATGAAAGGGACAGGTACCTTGCAAGCCTAAGCCCAGCTTATCGTTGGCCAGATCATTTATCAGCCAGGGAATATAACCTTTCCTCCATGTTCTGTGATCTCATGCAAATGGGAATCTGAGCAAGAGAGGGAGGAAGGGGCCTTGGTTTTTTATTTGATTTGATTTTTCATTTGGTTCAACGTAACTTTAAGAAATATTAATCTGCTCCTTCGTTTAATTTCATCTGTACCACTGGCCAAGAGAAATGCACTAATTTATAAGTTGAAGCAAGCCTTGAGATAATGTCACCCACCATTCATCCAAATTTGTCACTAGCATCCCATTAAAGCCGTAATTATTTTTTAATTAAAACTAAGGAAGCTGGCATGCGTGCGCCTACTTTATACATCTGTTATGGGTTAAAATAGCTTTTTTAAAATGTTTTTTTAGACCGCAGTCTTTTGTGGCCATGGCCTATGCCAAAGAAAACGCAAACTTGCTTATTTTCTCCATGGGGCGCAACACTGCCTATGTGTGCCTGAACAGATTCGACTGGCCGTGAAAAGAATTCTAAATAAAACACAAACATGGAATTTGGCAACGCCACAGAAGCGAGCTTAAGACTAATTCCAGCATGCGGACGGCTCTCACACAGCAAGTCTGGCTCCACTATAAATGAAACCAGGCTCTGTAAAATCGCCAGTAAAGTTTGAGTTAGGATTTAAAGAGACAACACTCTTATTTCAAGGTTTAAGGGGGGAAAAAAAACACACGCGTGCGCATGCACACTTGCATACCCCAGGTTATTAAGGAAATTCATGCTGGCCCAATAAGCCTATATGTTGCAAGCTGTGTTTACTTTCAGCAGTCATTTCCATTTTTTTTTTAAAAAAGGTGAAGTTAAAAAGGCTCACAAAACCCAGCAAATTCACCTTGGACTTGATTCCTAGGAAAAAAAACGTTATAGTTATTACTGCAGGACCACTGGCAGTGACAGCAATGAATGAAGGACCTACCTGATGGCTAAGTTGAAACAATACATTAAAAAAACCCAAAAAGTATAAATGTTTGGAGCAGAACAGAGGAAGGGAAAGGTGTGGATGGGGAAAAGCTGCAAGGCCAAGGTAGTCATGGACAGAGTAGCCTGTTTTCATCAGACAGCCCAGCAAGCAGGATGGTGACTCACTGGGACTTGCTGGGAGGGAGCTATATGCAATACAGCCCCACGCTGTCAGGCAGAAGGGCAAATCTAATCCTGGGGCAATGAAATCTCCCGAGTAGGACCTCCCCAGTAGTCCTAGCCTGCCCTAGAGAGCAAAGACATCTGTGAAGAGAAAGTGAGAAACAGCATTCACTCATCTTTACCTATTAAGGAGAAAACAAATTTAAGAAAACTCATTTTATAAGCACAAGACATGGCCTGACACACTTAGAAGTAAAGGGCATGGAGCAAATTGTTTAAAGCAATGATGGTACTGCCTCCCACACACCCTTAGAGCTCTGGATGATATCAGGCCACAGAATTAAAATTGTACCTCAAGTGCCCGCCTCGAACCCTGACCACTGGGTTTTTCCTCCAGGGGAAAAAAGTAGAGAGCAGAGGGGAAGATTTGCTGGCTAGAGGACTCTAAATATGGGAAAAGCTCAGACGTTTATGAGTGTGCTCGGCTGGACTAATGAACGTTGACAGCGGTGGTGAAGGCAGGGGCTAGCACCACTGCAGCCTTCACACCACTCCTCATGGAAAACGTGCAGAGAAAGTACGAAGGAAGGGAAGGAGTTGTACAGCAATTTCACCAGATTATTTTATAACTATTCCATGTATCTATTGATAGTGATAGTGAAATGTTTGGCTTCAATAGGCTACAGAGTTTTTAAGCTTGTACCTCTAGTTTACAATGGAGGTATTAGCTCAGTTTAAGGAGAAAACAGAAAAAATAGAGAAATAATATATTTTTTTGTTATTGTATTTTATAAGGTTTTGCAGAAAGATGAAGTTACACACTGATCTTGTCCTTACTGTAGGCAAAACCACAAAGATCTAATTCCCAGTTTAACCAACAGTTCATACATTTTTATAAAGGATTTGGATTAATCAATCCATAAACTCTCAGACCTAATTTTTGGACAGACTTTGCACTATAAGACTGCCTGTGCCTTAATAAATGAACTTACTCTCTCCCCGTTCAACGAGAGGAGAAAATAACCCAAATCTCTGTTACAAGATGCACACTGAAAAACTAGTTCACCCACAGACAAAAGGCACTGGTACTATGCTAAGGTCTTAAAACAGTCCACAAATTTTTGTTTTTCACCCTCATGGCCATGAACAGTTTTAAATAGTACTTATTTCCCAACAATACCCTGATTCTTAAGTCAATCTCTGATTTCCATAGACCATGTTCACAGCTGGCATACAATGCCACTGAAGTCAGAAAACACCTCGTAGAAAGATGCTCAGCTAAGCATCCCTAGGCGGTCACTACCCCATCCCTCAGTGGACTGCTGGCATGGTTCAGCACGCCCTGGAAACACCACACTTGTCACGCAGCCACAGAAGAGATGTAAGGATCAGGTTTAGATCTGAGTCTCACATGAAGTAATCTAGGTCATTACAGGACATGTAGGGGGACAGTGTGACACACAGAAAGGACAGGATGCTCCTCTCGCATCGCCAGGGGATGTACTGAAAATAATACATTTACAGTTGGCTCCAAATAGCCAAGCGACGTTTACACAATCAAAACCTGCAGGTATGTTGTGCAAACTGGCCTCTGTCTCACCAGAAATTCTTTATGTTAATAGCAAAGACAGTAGTTTAGAAAGCACTGTTTCATGGCGTGATTCCCGTGCCTGTGTCTCCCCCAGCCTTGCTTAGTGCCTGCATTAACCTCATTCCAGAAGTCCCAGGACCTCCAACTCTTACAGCTGAATTCATAAAAAATGCAAGCCCTCACTATGTGGGATTTTTGCCTGCTTCCTTCCAAGTGCACGTTTTACTGACTGAACCTGGCTTCCCCAGCCTGTGCTATGGTAGGTGGTGTTAGTTGGAACAGGGACCCATATAAATGATTTGAATACAACAAAATGAGAGAGAAATGAAGATAGCAAAGGCATGTATCACACTCTAGCCTACCAGATTTCTGTATGCACTGCAAAAAGTCTTGGAAAAAGCCTTTCCAAAATAAAGTAAATAGCATAAAAATACATGTTGCTAACAGTTGCTCAGCTGTTTACTGCTTCGCAGAAAGAAGGACCAACATGAAGCACACAGGAGAACAGTGGGGCACAGGCAAGGTGTCGGCTTCTTTGACTCAAATCTCTTTCTGAACATAAAGTGTCCCATCTGAGCACAGAACTCTTCCTTTCATCTATTTTTACGAAGCACTCAGAAAAGAAAAAAGAACCCAGGTCTTCTGAATTAGGCAGCTCTGGCAGGACATAGGGTAATTTTTTTGCAGTTCTCTGGCCTAAACCTCAGCCACCCTGGGAACATGTGATCCAATTCCTCTAAAAATAATGAAAGAATGCTATTTCACTACAAAATGTACAACGTCTCACTGTACAACCGTCTCCACCTTCCCTACTCTGGCTTGTGAACTAAAGAGTGGTTCTCATCACAACTACCTACACCATGTACCATGGCTCGTCCTACTTCCTTTGATGCTGAGCACTGTGTTTGTGCACAAGAGATTTATCTCTGTTCTCACAAATTGAACTTCCTGGCTCAGACACACAAACACATCCGCACGTATCTGACAGAAAGTGAGAAGAAAAGTGATGACAAAAAGCTGCTGCTGAAGGGGCAGAAGAAAACTCCATCCTGAATATGCCAGGTGAGGCTGTACGAGTGAACTGTTTAGCATATGCTATGTACAAATGAATGGCAATTTACTGAGAGAAAGAAAGAATAATTGCAAATATTTATGCCTCATACATGTGTATAAAAAAAAAAAAAAAAGAATCAGCTCTTCGAAAGCTGGTGCGTTGCCCAACCAAAAGGCAAGGCACCTGACAAACACTACCCTTAATTTTGTCTCTTTGTAGGTGATTGCTTCCTTCCTTCTCTGCCTGCAGTTGATTTCGTCTCTTTTTAGGAAGTGTTCACCAAGAGGCATTCAACTCCCTGAAAAGGATGGGAAGGAGGTGGCAGAAGCGAGAGGCTGATCCTATCATGCAAACCATTCCTGGTGGTTACTCTGCTACAGAAACATGAAAACCATTCATGTTCTTTTGCTGAATAGGAATGTGCACCATGCTACAACTTCAACAATAGGTCTGCTCCTCCTTCAGTCAACCAAGGTGTTTCTGGACCCAACAGCTGTCGAATGCTATGGCAGTACCCAAATCTTGCCTGCCAAGCCCCATTAAAGCAGTCTTTATTTATGCTGGTGTCTTCTGGAAAGTGCTGCACAAATGCCAAGAAAAAAGAAGACCTTGTGATTTGTTTGGGTCTTCTGTCAGAGCAGCAGGCACCTTGCCATCAGTGGTGCCTCTCGGTAACCAAGCTACTCTCTCCCTTCCAAACTGCTGATACTCCCAAATATTTAATGAATCAAGGGGAAAAGACAGGAGCTATTACTAATGGGAACAACAAGGCATGAGAAAGAAAAACAAACAAACAAAAAAAACCAACCCCAAACACCTGATCAATAAGACAGAACAGAAATGTCCTTCTCTTGCTTTCCCACAACCTCCCTTTTGCCTCATCTCCTACCTGATACCACTAAAGCCTGTTCGTGCTTTAACAAAGATTGATCAGTTGCTGTGTGGTCCCCTGGTGCTTACCTATACTCTGAAGTCACCTACTCCTAGCCCAGTCATCGCTCAGCAAACTCAAAAAGGAAATAATTTATTCATTCCAATAAGCAAATTATAAAATCAGCTTCATCCATCTTGTTCCTATATTTTTTGATTTGAGTGGGGCTGGAGAATTTCTGGCTGGGAATTACCCTTCCCCCACTTGCACATACACCCTTTAAAAATGCAAAATCTAGCCCTCTATTTCAATATTTCTGATGTCAGTGACCGGTGTCGGCTCTCCCCATACAGTAACTGCTTTAAAGCGCTGCATACAGCACTGCATTAAAAATTAATTACACATGCTATTTTATTGATAGTGCATAATGTAATGAGCACCAGCTGTGCTAAACATCCAAACTCCTTTTTAAGACAGCTATAAAAAAAGAAAGAAACTGCACTTCCAAATGCTTCTCCTGTCAGAGGAGAAAAACAGCAACATCTTGGATGGATTTGAAACAGGATTCTTTGATTTAGCTCTCCATTTGGAGCGTTTGAAGAGTTCAGACTCTCGGGCTCAGTGTAGTGGTATGCGATGGAGTTAACTCTCTCAACGTTGGAGCTATTGTCTTTACTTCAGGCAGCACTGACTTGAACTCTTTTGTCCCGAGACTACCAGATCCAGTTCCATCCATTAATATCGCAATTAAGGGCTTTTCTTTTTTCTTGGGATGTCTGGAAATGGCAGGCACCCGCTTTAAAGCACCTTTAAATATCGTTATTGCTCCTGTTGGTTCTTTACTTGACATAATTAGGACTTACAAAGTTACAGTGATCCAGCATCCGTCTAGAACAAAGCTTCAGCCGTGCTCAAATTGCCAGTGCCGCTGCCCCATGCAGCACCTTAATTTTAGTTGCCCCTTTGCAGTCTTAAGGTCTCTTTGCTACATCTCGACAAATGCCATCCAGTTAAAAAATCAATTTGTGATTAGATCCATCTATTTTGAGTTTGGATCTGATTTTAATATCTGGTAAGACAGAGAGCTGCATAGACAGACAGGTCACATATGCTTTTAATACTTGGATAGATGGATGAACACAGACTGATAGATGAAAAGATGGATGTATACACTCACACTGATGCACTACTGGTTTTAGTACATGTATCTCTCACACATCCCTGCACTCTGTAAGTACTGTCCACAAAGTCAATTCTACTACTGCATGCATTAAATATTTCACTAAAATAAATAAATATATGAAACCATGACTTATAGGGACGTATCTCCTGAATGTTAGCCAGTACCATATGCAAACCTCTTCTTCATGCAGCAAAATGAAAAGATACATTTATAAAGGGCCTCAGGGAAGCTATAGGTCTTTGTCTGGCCTGAGACACATATACCCAACTCCTCTTCCTCCTCTTGAAAAAACACCCTGTGCTGATCAAAAATCAAGTTTCAGTGGGCTCTTTTTTTTTTTTTTTGAGATTCCACTCAACAGAAAATGAAGAGCAGCAACCATCATCCTGCAACCTGATGAGTTAGAAGCGTTTTGCTGGATGAGTTTGCATTCTCCACTCTGATTACTGTTTTGTTTTCCATTGATCCTCCTGTGTTAATAAAACCCAGTCTGGAGTGAACAAAAGCTTGCTTCTTGTTCTAGTAAGAAATATGCTGAGTGCATACCATATCATTAGCATAAAAGTTTTTGAAATAATACTGCCTTCTAGACAGACTGTATTAATTGCATCAAGCTTTTTACAGCAGGGTGGTCTAATCTAGCTCTTCTTACTGGCCGACTCCAGTTATAAAACCAACACAAAACTAATACAGTGATATAATTGAAAGAAGGGAAAGTATTCTTTTAAAACCTATTATTTATCTACAGGTACTTCTTTTACCTTTACTGGCACCTTAAACTTTGCCAGGAATACACCAGACTAGTCAAATGATGCAGTGAGTAGAATTTCAGTAGCCAAGTAAATTGGTATTAACTTCCCCAGACAACTGTGATTTTCAGAATGTCCTAATGACTAATACAGTTCATTCCTCAAATTAACAGGAGTTTGTTCCTCTCTTCTGAGCTATTGCTCCATGCCTTCCTCTGTTTTAGACCTTAAACTTCAGAGCCCTGACCATTAATCACTGCTGCCCATGTCCACTTGCTGTTTTCATATATGCACCTAAGTATAGTAATTGCTTTCCACCTCCTTCCATCAGACTACTTGTGGGAAGGAAGCAGTTTCACTGGTTAGCTGAATATATGTGCACTGGACAGATTTAATTATCTTCACGGAGGTATATAAAACCCTCATTCACAGGCCCAGGTCCAAAGATTTTGGATCAGGAATATATTCGAATGCAGGCATAGGGGATAAATTATTATCTGTGTCATTACAACCCTTTTTGTCTCATGCTGACTGTAACTCCATTCCTGGGGCTTTTGTACTATAGGATCTTCAGGGCAGGGACTTTTTTCTTTGGAGAGAACACTGTAAAGTGCCATGTACTTCTGAGCTGAGGTTTTCAAAGCTCATTTCTCGTTAACTTTAATGGGAAATGGGCATCCAAATCTCTTAGGCAGCTTTGACAATTTAAGCCTTAATGTACAATATTAATAAATCAGCATCATAAAAAGAGCCTTATGAAGATGTATTGTGAAAAAATAGCCCCACAAAAAGCATTGCAGTCTATGTGTGCATGCATACGCGCATATACTTTTCTTTACATAATTACGTCTCTCAACAATCATTTGCATGTCTCTGTTATGCAAAAAAAACCTCTGTGTGTTTTACAGTTACTCTGAGCAGTTGCAATTCATTGACATGAAATAAAAAAGCAGGCTCAGAAAGCACCCTAATCTGGCAAGAGGTAAAGCAAAATGAATGGTTTGCCCATTTATATTTTAGATCCAAGCTACACAACCCTGTGAATTTCATGACTCTATTCCAACTTCTAATTAAATAGGCACTAAAAACGTTTAAATGGGAGAATCCAATTCAACAGACAGAAGCCTCTGAGGCTAAAAATAAATAAATAAAGAGACTGAGAGAGAGATTATTCCAGTGGTAGCTATTTTTTTAAGTCACATGGGAAAACATAGACCTTTACTCGCAAATTCCTCATCCTGTGGTGCCCTGAACACAAAGAATTGAACAAAGACAGGGGGGATCACAGCCAGCAAAGGCCGAACAACACAGAGGACACCCAAGCAGACTTCCCAGAATCATTTACTGTGACTGAAACCACTATCAGCAGCATATTTTCTAAAGATCGCAAACATCTCTGGATGAGGCAGCACAACTTCCCCTGTGCATGGCTGAATGCTACTCAGCATTCCAGGCGATCACTCTTATCTAGGTTGGAGATTTCCAAGTGCAGTTTTCACATGTGCATACCCCAAATCCCACCAGAATCCAGAAGTTTAGATTCTCCAGCACAAAACTCCTGGGGCTCTTGAGGGCCTGGTTTGTGAGTGCCCAGCAGAGATTTGGGAGTACCTGTAACTTCAAGTGTTCAGAGTCGCAGCCTGCTTGAGAACTGCACAGAAAAACTCCAGGTCCTGAATTAAATGAATGCTGAAAAACAGGAAAGGTAAGAAATTATGAAGGAGGAGGAGAGGCGGGAACTGTTGATGGCTTTTGTTCAAAGAAGGAAACAACTGCTCGGAAGCAAGCACAGGGCTGACAGAATAAAAGGCTAATCAAGTCAGAGAGACAAACAGATCTCTAAAGCTGGACCAAGCAATTGCTGTACATGCCTATATTTAAAAACAGGGCATAATGCAGGGATCATCACTAGATTATGAGTCAATGCAATGAACTCACTTTTCTTTCATTTCCAGAAAACAGTCAGGGGGCTAGAGATAACCTTGCTGCAGGGTTTAAACCATGCCCAGGTTCACACACAGTGAATACGACGGAAACTAAGAAAGGGTTAAGTAGATGTAATCGCCTTTTTCAAGGGAAGAAAATGTTTTTTTTCAAACAGGACTTGACCAACTACTGTCATAAACATGTAGCATGCACTTTGATATAACCTATTCTCTAAGTGCCGCAGACTGCAGCAGTAATTACAGGAAGCCATGATAACAGGTCTCTCTCTCCGCAGAGCTGGCATCGCTCTCCCAGCAAACAGGCAATTCTGAAAACTCTGAGCGCACAACTCCAAAGTGAGAACTCAAAGTACGCAAAGTACAAAAGCCTCGCCTTCCCACGTTCTTTAATAAGTTATTCCTTCCTTCCTTTTCTATTTTTAGTTGTACTTGCTTCCCTCCCCACTAGCTGCTGGCATCAAAAGCAACAGGGAACCAGGGCATCCAGTTCACTCTTACAAACACCTGCCTACCAAAGGCAACTGTATGCATACTGCACCAGGAAGACAGAGAACAGCAAAATATGAGATCAGTTCCAGTTTGGTTCACTGGTTACAGGGAGGAGAGAAGAGAGGTGGCAGGGGAGCTACCTGACCTTCTGATCTAGCGCTCACCATCCTGAAGAGCCCATCTCCACAGCCATCTCAAGCCAGTTGCTCAATCTACAGAGGCTGATTAAAACAGCATCCCCCTCAAGCTGCAACGGCAGCTCAGATGGGAAATCTGACCAAACGCCCAGGGGCACTGACTGCACCGCACCACACAGCGCACGACTGCAAGTCCAGTGCCTGCGCCCCGGTGCAAGCAGCTGGATGAAGACTGAGCCTCTCCCCAGCGGCACAGGACCCCTCCCCATGTGTCCTGAGCTTCATCCAGGGTCAAAACTGGACCAGAGACTATTTTATCTTTCAAGACCAAGGATTACCAAGATGAAAATTTAAGTTTCTTGCAAAACATTTTCTCTTGCTTCATTACAACAATGAAGAGATGTACAGGGACACTCTCGTGAGCTACAGCTTCCTGCAGCCAAGTGGCACCATTGCTTGTGGAAGGAAAACGTTGAGCACAGCAAAGTTTTGCCAGCTTCAGGGGGACGTGAGAAGCCATTTCCCAAAGGCTTTACTCCTGACAGTCACTGCTACCTTTCTAAATCCTCTGGTCCTCATACATTGCTTATACAGCATCATTCTGGGAACTCCCTATATTAAAACTTCACACATGTTAGCGTGAATGAGGGCTGCAGGGTTTGGCCCACCACAGTGACACTCCATAAACGCTTGCGGATTTTGTCACAGCTGTATTTTCTTTAAAGCTCTCCCCATTTTCACCTCTCCAGCCCGCAGTTCACCATAAACCCAGTCCTGCAACTGAGCCACGCTTAGAAACACCCACTGATTTCAAAGATCACTGGGTCTGAAACGATGGAGTCTGGTAACAATATGTCCACATCCTCTCTGGCTAGCTCTGTGCACCCTTATTTCCACATCACTTTCCACTCCTTGTAGTGACAAAAGTCAGGCACACAAAAGGAATAATGGAAAAGAAAATCTGATGGGGGAGAGGCAAGGGATGCGTGGCAATTTACCAAGAAGCATTTTCTCAAAGCAAGGGAGAAAACGGCATGAAGCACATACATCCTGCATGCACATGGATGCGGAGGAGAGACTTTAATATGAATGACTGGGGAGGGATGGAGAAAAAAAGGAGGGGGAAAAAAATACCTCAGATGTTAAATGCTATCCAATTAAGCTTAAAATAAACAGCCCAGAGAGATGAAATCTTGATACTGGGGTATCACATTCTATGAGGAGTCTCAG
Source organism: Baryphthengus martii (assembly GCA_013396935.1). NCBI lineage: Eukaryota > Metazoa > Chordata > Aves > Coraciiformes > Momotidae > Baryphthengus > Baryphthengus martii. Next base: position 161,240 of record VWZK01006348.1, on the reverse strand, counting down.
GCAACTGCTCACAACGTGACACAAATGGCCTAGCAGTGGCTGCTGGTGACAGCTGAAGGTGGGCAGGCAGAAGGGAAGGGATGCGGAAATGGAAGGAGTTGCACACTCTTTCCCACTCCCCATCCTCTGCCAGGGTGTAGCAGGAAGGAGGAAGGGGAGCAGGGTGGTTCACAGTATTTTCTCTGCCTTCCCCACACGACTCAGCGAAGGCAGCTCTCCCACAGCAAAGACGACATCACTTGGCAGCACTACTGACCTTCAGATAGCAGCAAAAAAAAAAAAAAATGTTTCTATTACCTGACAACTGACAATGACATCCAAATGTGCCTGACGTCTCAGTCTGAATCTCAGTCTGAGTCCCGCCAACTGAGACTGCACGTGCACCACAGCAGGGCAGGCTAAGGCAGGGCGGGAGGGAGGCCAGTGCGCGGAGAGGTGACGTGATCACGGATGTGTGAGGGTGGGAGGAGGCAGCTATGGGAGCCCCCGGCAGGTTTGCAGGCCTGGACGGCCCTGGAGAAAAAACAATAGAAAAAACTGTCAGTCGGATCTAAGTTTGAAGGGACAGAGGAGGCATCATCAGGGGAAACAGGCGAGGCGGAGGCTGGCTGCCTAACGCACGACATGCTTGGTCTGAACCCCTCTCTGGGTCTGGCTGAAGCTGACGGGCTTGCGCTGAGTGGGGGAAGAGCAAGAAGAGACCTGGGGGGCCCATGAACCTGGGCTGGAGGCCCAAGGTGGGCACAGAGAGGAGCTGAAGCCGGGGGATGGCCCGCCCTGGCATGGAGCAGAGTCAGAGGCAGCGGAAGTTGCCACCAGCACTTGATCAGGGACCGAATCAAAAGGGGGATTATTGTTTTATGGCTGTGTTAATGCACTGAGCCGACACAAAACCAGGCGGGCTTTCTGCCGAGCCGCCGCTGACGCAGGCTCCACATACTAGCCTGGACAAAGTGAGGTGACTTAGAGCTCAAATGGTTTCAGCGAGGTGCCAGAAGCAAAGCTCCCAGAAGGAAGCATTGGCGGCTGCTGCGCTGCCTTCCCGCTTGAGCTGTGGCCAGTTGTGCATTTTGCACGCCCCGATTATGAGGCTGCTTCCCTACTGAGCCTGTGAAGAAGGGTGCAACCTTTTTCCCGGTAGCTAAAAGATGGTATTGTAACCTCCAACCGTATTATTTATTTTTAACCCCTCTAGGGATCACCTGCCTTTAAAATCTGTGTTTAAGAGTTTTCTCCCGCTCGGCTGGAAACACTCGCTCCTCCTGGCACTATTCCAAACTGAGCTCCACGGCTTTGAAAAACTAAGATACAAGTCTCAAATATCGATATACACCTGCACAAATGTAGATATGCACAAACATACACACACACAGAATCAGGTAGGAGTTTCATTTCTGCCTAGTGTGAATTAGCAGAATTTAAAGGTAAATTGAGTGAACAATGCTGGTTTACATCTATTGAGAATCCCACTCCCTTCATTTAAAACTCTGCTTGACACTTAATTATTAAACAAAGGGTAGCTACTAATCAAGGGCACTTTCTAAATGAAGATATGTGGTGGAGTGGTCGCCATTAAAAAGCTGGCATTTGCCAACAGTTACCACACAGTGGTAGAACAAACATCACAGTTTCCCCCTGTATTTAAATCAGGAAATACGTATGTTAATTGTGGGGCATCTTCTGGCAAATGGTCTCTTTTTTTGAACGGTGGCAATTCTGGCTGCACACACATGTGCGCCTTGCAGGTTCGTGCAAACACCATGACAGCTAGAAAAAATATTTATCTGTGTTCCCTTAAATCCTAGGAAAAAAAACAACATTTCCTAAAGAAGTCTACACTGTGGCATCGAGGAGAAATATTTATCCATGCTCTCTCCAACTCTAAAAAAAGCAACATTTTCCAAGAGAGCCTCTCCACCTCGAGAGTCCCGATTCAGCAGCTAGGCCTGCATGTTGTTCTGACAGCTACACATGTGAGGCAAACGGGGCTACTTCATCCTTGGCACAGCATCCAGCGCTCCAGTCTGCAAGGACTGCATTTGATTTTGTCGTTTATCTTAAATGGCTAAGAGACCACCAGTGCAAAACATTTGTGTGAAGCTTTTGCCAAAACCACAAGTGAAGAGTCTAAATTCCCTGTGTAAATACTTGAGCTTCAAGCATCAAGGATAAAATTTGTGCTCTGTTGTGAGGACTGGTTTTAAATAGAAGCCATTTCTGTGGCTCGTGTGACAAGAAAGAATTTTTTTATTTTGGGGGCTCAGTTGCTTGGCTTTTGTAACTGTTTGATCTCCCTGGAAGTACAACACAAGCAGGTAGTGATAACTACTATCCAGGTCGTACCTACATTGCATTTTGGGCAACACTGTACACTAGGCATGTGGAAACTGATCTCAGATACGGATTTCTATGTGTGTATGAACTACTCTATTGCCACCATAACACATATATGAATAACAAGTTAGTTGTTTTCATGGAACAAGCAAAAAGTAATACACATTCCCTCTGGGCACTTAACAATTGTAGCTTATATCCCCAATATTACAGAAATAACTAGGTTAGCACAGGCTATCTTGAGCTGCCTCGGCACTCACGCTTGCTGGGAAAGTTGTGAGCTTGAAATAGGGATTTAGAGTAGGACCACCAGGCAGCCACATCCCAGGTTCCACCTAGACACATCTGTGGCCCCACCATGACTAAGGGACCAAAGGTCCTGAAGTCACTCACCCCTCTGCACATCATGGTGCCGTACTACAGGTTTTGAAGGAGCTCATCACACAGATGAACTATATGAAGCCTGTCAAGTGTGGCATCAACCACAACTGCATGGGGTTTTAATGTGGAGGTGCACAGGTCCTCACATGCAACACTACCCTGAGAGTAGAAGAGTAACAGCCTCTCCTCTAGTCCTGGTGGGTCCCACCTCTCCACTGGCAATGGATTTGATATAGCCTGCAAAGCTCTGAGGCATCCACGAAGATGCTAAGAGCTCACCACGTGGTTACAGGGAGGTTCTCCCTGTTCTTAACCCAATATATCTCCTCTAGCGTGGAAAGGGAACCAAGGTTTCAAGCAGGAGGTTTTTAACCATGTGGGCAAAGGCATCCTGTAAGAGCCTTCCAACAGAGGTACTAGGGGCAAGCCAGCAGTCCACTTTGACAAGGTACCTAACAAATTTATGGGAAGGATTATATGAACCAGTTGCCAGTGAATGGATGGAACTGAACATGTCACTCAGAAGGTCTTTTTCTGTCCTTTGGTGGATATATGAGGAAATCCAAAAAGTGCTAACCTAGTGTCAGAAAGGGAAGGGCTGGTAAGGTAAGGGAGAAGAACAGACAAAGAGAGACTCCATCAGATGCTCAGAGTGTTCTACCACCCCTGATGAGTCCAGCACTAAAAGACAGAGATCGGGGGGCTGCCAGGCCAGGACACTGAGTCCGCCCCTACAAGCAAAGTCAAATCAGGTCATTCCTCCTCCTCTTTGCTACCACTTTAGGGTTTGCTGCTTTGTCACAAATCAGGACAACTCTATAGAAGCAGATCAAGTGGCAAATCATGAAGAGGCAAATCATATTCATGGGCCTCAAGAAAAGGCAGGAAGAAAAGGAGAGCTCCATTGTTGGGTATGAGGTTCCTCTTCATAGCTATAGAAAGAACAGTGGTGCTCAGAACCACTCTGCCTGTGTTTGCTAGGAACATGCCCACGTGTTATCTCCCCCATTCCTCTTCTGTGGGATTTTTCCCCATAAAGGCTCTATTTAAAGCTGAAAATTAAGACAAGAGCTCTGCTGTTCTTAAACTTCACTGCTACAGGTCATGAACAAACAGAAAATGAACAAAAGGATAAAAAGATAAACAGATAGAGGTAGAGAGATAAGACAGCATCCTAAGGTGATCCTGCTCAACCTACACAGCACAAGGCAAGGTAGGGGCGCCAGCCTCTGGAATTCTACAGCCGATCAACCACATCGTGTTGCACACAGGTTTCAAAATGAAAACAGTCCTGCGAGCCCCTGACTGCCACAAAAGGCACAGTCACAACTGGCACTAGGGGAAAGCAGACCGCAAGAACTGTGCTGCAATCTTAGAGGCAAAAATCTGATCCGACTGTGGTGAGCGGGCACACAAACACAGCTCTGTGTCACTCAGGCACTGCTGACACAATGTGTGAGGCTCGATTTTCCTCTTGGGTCAGCACTGGGAAATCACTCACCTGCACTGCAGATCTCAATTATATATTCTGCATTCATTCTGCACATATGCAAAGGGGAGTTTTGCACATAGGGTGAGTGTGAAACATGCACAGGGACTATCACCATGTAAATAAAAGGCCTGCATTGCTGATGGTAATGGAGGATTTTTGTCCTCGTACTTTAAACAGGCTCAGCATATACTCAGTGCCTGTACACAGCAGTAGCTCACGGGTTATGCTGACTCCCAGACACTGCTAAGAGTCATTTTTTCTTGCTCCCCGCTATTTTTAAACTTGCAAAGAAGAAAATAAGGTAAATTGGACATGACCCCAGAAGATGGAAATGAGCATAAGAGCCTAGATGAACACGACAAAAGCCACAATCAAGGCATAAATTGCATCCTTTTGTTGTCCTTCTCCCTGAGCCTAGGCATGACTGGCCATATGATATGGTATATGTAAAACACCACTCTCCTCTGGCACATCTGCAGAAGAGTCCCTGAGCAAAGCACAAAGATGGAGGCGCAAGCAGCATCCACAATGTCCCACCTCAGCACGGTTCAGACCAGGGAAGACGAGCTTAATTTGAGTGCTCTTGCTTACATCTCGTGTCGCATGTAAATGCAGCCGTGACACAGAGCCGTGTAGCTGGCGCATCCCGGGGGTGCTGTGCTGTGTGCTCCCTGGGTGGGTGCTGGGGTGGGTGTCTGCACAGGCAGACAGGCAGGTGCACAGGCAGACGTGGTAAGCCACTGAACAGGGCACAAACCAAGTTTTGCTGTGTGTCTCTGTGTGCCTGTCTGGTGATGGAAAATCAATCAGTAGCTGGTTAGAGACTAAAAAGCTCGGTTCCATTATTAAAAAACTCTCAATAACAAGAAAAACATCTGTTCAAATAGCGTATGGCTACAGATTCAGAGTGCAGGCTGCAGCCTCATCCATTCCCTGTGCCTGTCATGTTCAGGGAGAATACTGCAGATGTTTTGAGATGGGTTTTACATATACCATTGCAGCAGCCTTGAGCAGACACATCCAAAAGTGAAAGACAGATCTATTCACTAATCTTTACAACACATTTTTTTTCCAAGCTTTTCCTAAAGCAGGTTGTCTTATCTGTATGGACTGTTCCCACATGATATTATTCTCTTCCTACCATGCCTTTTTAAACAGACATCAACAAGGCTGATGAAGCAAACATGCCCGAGCACATGTGCGCGCACACAGGGTGTACAGAGACACAGAGGCACAAACATTTCCAACAGCAACTAGCAGAGCAAGGCGTGTACGCTGCAAGCGGTGGGGATGCACAACCTTCCCCAGGAAAGGCAGAAGGGCTCAGTGGTATAGACAGAGACACCATTATGAGGCTCACACTCTGAGCCTGGCGCTCAGCCAGACACACCTGCACACCAACCTTTACCTCTTCCCCCAGCACACACACAGTAGTTTGGGAGCAGTTCCCCCATAGCGAGTTATGATGCTAAGACTAAAACTTTGCTCGAGCCGGGGAGAGAAGGAGGGCAGGGAAGGGATTTTATGTTATATTTTGCTCAGGGATTTTTTTATAATTTTTTTTTGGCAGACAAGGATTCCCTTTGAATTGATACATTTCTTTCTCCCAAGAATTTCAAATGATAATGCGTAAATGAGTCATAGATCAAGAACAGCTACGTCGTGAGCAAGACGGAGAAAGAGTGTGAGTGAGGGGCACTGGCACAGAAATTTGACAGTACCCCAACTCTCCCCCTTCCTCCCCCCATGCCAAGACATTAATTCTCACAAGTCGGAGAAAATTACTATGCATGAATGCAAAAAGCATGATCAGGAGTAATTAACATGGCTTCATATGCAAATTTTATTAATGCAGAAGTACAAAGTCATTATGCAAATGAAACTTACGTCAACTCTCTTGACAAATATTCATCTCTAAAGCTCAAGTTTCTCCCTTCTAATTTTTTTTTTAATTTTTTGGTGTAAAACCAGAAAAAAAAAAAAAGTGGTGAGGACTGTTCGACAAGTTTGCAAAGTTGTTTTTCAACCAGATAAATTTATTCTTGCATTGTTGATATATTTTTTTTTGTTGTTGTTGTTGGCAGGTACACGACAGCTCATGGAGGAGAGCGGGAGGATGGGGGACGCGGGCTACCAGCAGCAGGCAGCCAATCAAAACGCCAGCGGCTGTAATGAGCGCGATTGATGACTGTTTGGCTTTACTGCAGGGTAATGAACTAGAATCCAGTCTGAGGAGGAAAAAAATATGAATATTCATGAAGCTGTGCTCCTGCCTTTGATGATTAAAGAAATTTTTAATATTCAAATAAGCGCTTGCCAAGTGATTAACAAAGAACAAGCACGCAGGAATATGGAAATGGAGCTGTGGAAGATTTGAGAGTCACAGTCTGTGCAGAAAAGACAGCACAAAATTTCATAAACAAGATAGGCAGATAACCTAATTCAAATCTGAGCAAATAAAGGGGGAAAAAATCCCATTCTTTTTCATCAGTTTGGATATTCTACCAGTCACTTTGTTTTAGAGTGCGAAGGAGAATAAAACAACAGATGCAATAAGACGGGGGGGAAAATCCAAACCCTGAGAAATCCAACGCGGCAATTACAAAGTGAGAATCCTCAGTGAGAAACCAATAGGAAAATGATGGCTAGGTCCACTGTCTGCTGTGGGCTATTGCTTTTCAAAAGCAAGAGCCTGCTTGATGTCGAGAGCCTACCGGCTACCAAAACCACCAACTTGTTGTACACGATAGGCAGGAGTCAGAAGAAAGTATCCCCAAATAACGGAGACCGGTCCCTGCCGTTAAATCCCTTTCCTCGGCTAGTGGGTGCACTGTGGGGCTTATCCCTGTCGGGGAGAAGACTGAGGCAGGGAGTGCAACAGAAAGAAAAAGTAGTATTGCCAGGGAAAAAAAAGCAAAAACAAAAAAAGTGCAAAAGGAGGGTGCGGGAAGGTCTCAGCTGCCCACTCTAGTAGTTAGTTGGTAAGAAATGTGTTTTCCATGTCTGAGCCAGAAAGGTCCTCCACTCCTCACAGGTTTCCGAACAAGGATACAAAAATCCAGCCATGTTACAAAATGTCTGATAAGTTCAGGATCTCACAGTTTAATAGCTTCACTAAGGATTCACAGTGAAGCACGTAATAACAATATTAGTTGCTAAAATGACTTTGCAGTTAAAATACATCTAATTAGCAGCCAAATATACCCTTTATTTTTCTGGAAAAAAAAAAAAATTCAGGGCTACCTGATACCAGAATGAAATGTGGTTGAGCTTTTTCCGTTACCTAAAAGCCAGAGTAAGGATGTCTTCAAACTCTTAGGGCGCTAGAGAACTGACTCACCTTCTTTGCTATTAGATCCTGGGGTTTCGTAGGCCTGTTTCACTTTTCTGCAGATCTTTAAAATCTCTGATTAATTACTTCCTCTTTTAAAATCTAAAGAAAGCATAGGCTAGGTATCATTTAATAATTAGCTTATGTCTTTAGAACGTAACATTTCAACTCCACTTAAATAATAAGAAGAAGAATAAGAACAACAGCATGAGGACAAAGGTATAAAACGCACAAAATGGCCATGACCGGAACCTTCAGAGCTGTCATGAAAACACATTATGGAGCTAATGAGATTTATCCCCCTATATCTGCTCCATTTTTGGAGATACAAAAATACCCACTGCTGATGTGGGAAAGAAAAGGCGGGGGGGAAAGAAGGGAAGGCAAGGAGGAAAAAAAAGAAACGCCTGAACATAAGCAAAGATAAGGTTAAACATCATGCAGGGGTATTGCTGGGAGTCTTTCCTCTGAATAATGCCAAGACCTTTAGAAGATGCCTGTTGTCTCTAGGTGTGTGTAGGCGGGTGAAGTGTGACATTACATAACACACACGAGGCAGTGGCTGTGCACAACCACACTGATTAAAACGCTTGACTGTGAAACTCAGCTCTCCATTTCCTGGGCTGTTTGCAGCTCATGTCAGACCCTTGAACACCGTAAATGTTATCCTTTATCTATGAGACTCCTTGGCTTTATTTTAAACGATGCATTTTCTTTTTTAATGACAGAGAAGTAACTACCAGCTCACACAGTTTGTTGCTTTGAAGCCCTTCTTAAATGGCAGTTGAGTTCTACCCTATAAATGTGAATAGATATACTTCATATTTATGCCACATTTTCTTCCTTTCTTTAAAAGTGCCCCATTTACATATTTCTGGAGAGTAATGATACTTCAGCAGGGCAGGTGAACACACATTTCAGCATATGGAGTCACTGTGAAAAAGTATTAAGAGTCAATATTGTAAAAATCAGCCCCTAAATTTAAGTGGCTTGAACTGAGCATGCAGCTGTGGTTGCCTGTCAGTAGTTAGATGCTGTAATAATAATAATAATAATAATAATAACAACAATAATAACAATAGTTATAATAATATGCCTTTCATTTCTCTAGTGCCTTCCATACAAAGATCTGGAAGCATTTTACAAAGATAAATAAACTGAGCTTGGAACACCCTCTGTGGTTAAAAAAATTTCCTAATATATCTCAATATCTTGTTTTAAGCATGCAGCTCCTCTCACTGCGTAACAATACACATTTTAGGTCATCCACGTATTTGTGCACAGTATTTTGGAAGCTCAGACATCAAGGGCTGTGGAGACTTTTACTTACCTAAGCAACCATGTGGATTTCCAGAAGTAGCCCACACTATGCCTGCAAGATTGCTTATGTAGTGCCAAAACCTGTCTTTTAGGAAATAAGGTTGTGGGTTGTCGCTGGACTCTCTTGAGGGCCATGGTGGGAGGCCCGCAGGGGTGTCCAGGTGCCACACGGCAGCATCCCTATGAACTGGGTCCCAGCAGGGGCTCCTACAGGATCAACCACTTGTCCCTCCTCCCACCTGGCCCCTTGTCTGTGCTTTGAACATGAAGCTAAGGGAAAAGCTGAAGTATCTTGGCTCGCTCTGATTAAACACAGAAGAAAAAGGGCTCTCGCCTACCCCAAGGCTGCATTCATCGCTTCCTCCTGCCATGCCCTCTCCCCACCCCGCCAACACATGGCTCTGCCCCAGGAGGACTGTACCCCTCTGTTATGAGAGTAACCAGGAGTGAGAGCTGCATAACAAGGGCAGGATTTGGCCTAAAACATCACAAGGCATCAGGAAATACAGCATATCAACTGAAGTGACATAAATACAGGAAGCCAGGGCAGTTTCTCCTCTCAGGAGGGTGCTCTTGCAGACAGGGCTCTGGGCTGGGAAGGTGGCTGGGGTGCAGACCCCAGGGCATGAGCCACCTGGGCTTCGGCTCATCCGCTCCCAGAGCTCGACTTTCTCCTTCCCACCCTCTGCCTGTCTGGTCTGTTCAGCCCCAAAACACTTCCGATCAGAGCCCGGCTCTCGCTCTAAGGCTGCAGAGTGCTTATTAACACAATGGTGCCCTGGATCTGAGCTGCAATGTCCAGAAGCTACCACAATAAACTAACAAATAACAATAATCACCCTGATTTGTGGAGTTTATTTTCGAAATGGCATGAAGAGTTGACAATAAACAGTTCATCAATTTTCCCTAGTTTTTTCCCCAACTCTTGTAATTAAGTCCTGGGGAGTTTCAGTGGTTATAAAAATCCATGTGGGGATTAAAATTTTTAGTCCTGATTATACCGTGACTATTTCTATATACCAGCAAATATTCCTGATGCAGTTGAAACATATATCTACCCTAAAAGACAACTGCAGCAATTTAACAGGTCCTGCATTTAGTAAAGTCAGTGGGTGGAAAGAGCTGTTTCCAAAGAGCAAAGTAATACACAGACAGATAGAGAAAGAACTACCACTACAACTAATCAGAGGGCTTGACCATAAAAGCATGGTCAAGAGGCTAAAATGCAAGAAGTGGCCAGCGAAGAGTCTCAGATGGGCATGAGTCAGAAACACTGGTGAACTTTGCCTTGGCCATCAGGACTCATCCCTGTTCACATCAGCAGACGCTGCAGTGCATACACGTATCTTCAGGCAGAATATGGCCTCTAGGAATGGGAACGGCAAGATCTGCTGCTCAAGTATCTCTTCCTTGTTCTAAAGTTTGCCTTCTACTAGGATTTTTCAATTTTGTCCCTACACCACACACACCAAAAAAAAAAAAAAATCACTGGTGAAACTAGACAGGATGAGGCTTTAGCAGCTCTTCATCTGTTTAGTAGCAAAAACAATTCTTGGAAGGGGAGGGAACTTGAGGAGAGAGATGCAGATGAGGTCATTTTGCCCCTCTGTGCCTCAGTCTCCCCATCTGTGAAAATTGGCTAATGACATCCACCTGATTTTGTTAAATGTCCTGGAAACTAAAAGGACTCCGTAACAGCAATATATTAAGCAGGAGCACTGTTAACTGCTTCACTGCTGGAAATGCACAGGAGGACCATCAGGTGATGCCAATGTCCCTGCAAAGCACAGATGGACAAACTTAACATACAGACGCAATTAGCTTTGGGAGAGAATCGTTGCTCCTGTTTTTTTGGCTCACTCCTTGCTAAAAGCAATGTAAGCATAGGCACTTTGTAAGTGCTGAATTTCAGTGTGAAAAATAGCCTACCTGCCTAGTGTGAATGCATACAGTACACTACAAGTCATGTAACAGTGTTGGGGGGGTGTCCCATTAACATGCATGTTTATAATTTGCAAATTTTCCCTTGTGCACAGAGCATACTCGCATTCGGCAGAGCATTTCACTAACACGAAGCAACCTTAAATAAGCAAAGCAGGAGAAGCAATCATTGCAAGAGAAAAAAAGCAACAGAGATTTTTAAGATGCAGATTCCCTTTGAGTTTTGGATCTCTCAGGGGAAAATCAATCCAACCGCATGTGTACAAGCGGGCCCAAGTCTGATAACTGAATCTGTCAAATTAAATGAGTGGAGCAATCAACTGGAGATGGTAAAACAATCCACAAAACAAGGGGAACCCTGAGCATCTAAAGCTTCGGTCCTCAATTTACTGGACACGAGCACAAGTGAGTAAATAATGCTCTCTGAATGGAAAAGAGGCTAGAAAATTAACTAGCTGTTAAATAATGAAAGAAAGCAGACAAATAAACCAGCAACCGGGAATCTAGTTCAAACTATTATGTAAGTTAAAAAAGGGAAATAATAAACCAACGTTTCACTTGCACAAGGAAGAGTGTCACGAACCTGTGCCCGATACTGCTGCTAAATAGCACAATAAAAAGTTTCACCCCAAGACTTGTACCCAAGCAGAATCTGGCCAGTCACAAGTGCTAATTAGACAGAGTAACTGAACCCTACACCAGGAGAGGTAAAACACAAGTACAGTATAAAAACTACCCCTTACTCCTTATGGTATCACACAAAACTAAGAGCAAAGCGAACTACAAGAAACCAAGAACAATTCTGCGTACAGGATATTTTTTCTGAGGTATATTTTTTTCTGGACCAGATCTCTCATAACTTCCAATTCACCCATTTATTTGTACAGAATAACATATTTCTCCATAAGATAGAAGTATCACACAAAAAGGCTTTTTATTATCACGTCTCCTTGAAATGGAAGCTGAAGTTGATTACTCACGAAAGTGTATTAAGGAAAAAAAAAAAAAAGAGAGAGAGAACAAACCAGAGATACTGCACAAAGTTAGATGAAGTAAGAGAATTCCTTTAAAAATGCATGGTCAGGATGAGAAGTGACATTAAATTCATACTTATCACCCCAATAAAATAAAAGCTAGCATGTTTTTGTTTTGTTTCTGATGAAAATGTCAATATACTCAAACGGTAGCTTATTGCTGTATATTCACAGTCTAACCAAATCTTTCTATAACCTCTTGCATTACAAGCAAAACCTCTAAAATGTCACCAACTAAAAAATTGAACTAGTCTGTAATTAGTTTCAACAAAGTACTCCTTTTAACCCTAATTTTCTAGATGTAGATGGCATTTCCGAAGTAACTGTTATGAACCTTCCTTAAGGACAAGCGGAATTAAAATCATAAGCAGCAATCTAGTAGCTCTTCCTCCAAGCAAGCCTTTTATTTCCCTGTAATAAATTCAAATCCAGTCTTCAGTCTCTTAATAGGTGACCAGAGAAAATATGCATGCACACCTAAACCACTACAACAAACCTTATTTTTTGAATAACACTTCAATCACTAATATAATAAAGAGCGTTGTAACATGCTAGCACTGGTATCATTATTCTTATGATTCAATATTCTAATGACTGACTGTAACAGAGGTTTATGTTCTGCCGAGGTTTACACCACTATTTAATGTAATTAAGCAAACTGGCAGCCAATGCCTCTATGGAAATATCATTTCTATCACAGAGTATTCCCACCAGAAATTCAGAGGAATCATAACATACAAACTTTGATTCTGTTTATTTTTTCCCCTGTTCTGAAACTGATCTGGCATTTCTTGGACTTAGTAGAAGAAGGAATTAATTTGGCTTCTGCAGACATGCTATTATTGACAATAGTAATAATCTATGACAAATAGGCCATCCCCACTCCTCTCTTTCAGCAGGCATTGCAGTCTGCAACATGGCTTTTCAAAACCCCCAAGCTGGACTCTCGTCTTGCCAGGAGCCCTGTGAGTGTACCAGCAATGGGGTTTTAAGTAAGCCATTAAAATGCTAATATTCAGCATGGGCCAGATCCCTGTTACCACTGAAAGCAGAACTAAAGCTCCTCTGGAGACAGGATAAGGCCCTTCCAGTGTGATCAAAGAGTAAATACATGCAAAGCTCTGATGGGAAAAAGGATCTTTTTTCTAATTTTAAAACCAAACAGGGAGAGTCCACCACGCTCATAATCCATGTCACAGTCACCTCTGGGATCATCGATATCTGGGATAACAGCAGCAGAGGGATGGGTCCACACTAAAAAGTTGCCACTTCAGGTCAAAGAGGAGCACTTAATACCCAGGACTGAATCAAAATGGAGTTCGTTACCTTTTGGGATACACTCCTCTCCACTCAACACAGCTCTGCTGACAACAGCAGATGTGCCACATACAGCTGTGCACGGCTTCGTCACGTCTGCGTTCACCCGACCTTGCAAAGGGAGATCAGCCCCTTCAGCAGCTCTCGCTCAAGCAAGAGGTTTACGGGGCCACCCAGGAGTGCAGGGTCAGAAGCAGAATTTGGCCCCAAAACCAGGGTTCACCCACTGTCTGCAACAGCAGAGCTCAAGAGCTGACTTGGTTAAAATAAACACTCAGTTACCTCTCCCTCCCAGCTGTAAAGCTCTCTGTAAAGGAAAAAAAAACCAACCCAAATCTGAAACAAGCCCCACATCCATTTGTGGAGGGGAATGGGACAAGAAATGATAAAGAGAAAGGGAAAATGTCTGGTTCCTATTATTGCTATCTCCAGTGCTTTCACCTCCACTAACAGTTTAAAGGAGGACTTCTGGAACAGAAGTTCAACTTTCCTTAATCTGGGCTCTTAAACTGCCAGAATTCTGTTACACTTTCTCCTTCTCCAGATTTTAATACTTTTATTTTATATCCAACTATGGGGGAGAAGGGGGAGAATCTCAGTGTCACTGTAAGAAAGAAGTCATTGGGTTTTGCGATCCAGCAGCTTCCTTGGCAGAGGGAACTGCTGGTTGGCATAATCCACTCGTTTGACAAAACTACTATTTCTGGGCACAGGCTCAAAAACAGGTAGGAAGCAAATGCTGAGAAATAAGGAAGTAAAAACAGCCAACAGATTTTTCACTACCAAGAACGCCAAGAGTAAACATGATTTATTTAGCTGTGTTTAACATGTCTCTTCTGCACTAGACTGCAGAAATCTGCTTGCATTTAGAGCAGGAGGAGGAGGAGGCGGGGGGAGGGGATGAAAAGGGAATCCATTACGGCGCTCCGCTGGTACTTTCTGAATTGTTCAGTCAAACAGTTTTATTGAGTACAAGTATTTTCTAACCCAAAATATATTCATGTGTCAGAAGAAAGCAGCACTAATCTGCTGTTAATTAACAAGCTGCTGCTAACAAAAGATGAAGGACCCAATTCATACAAACAATATTTACGTGGGTGTTGCATGATTTTGTCACAGATCTTTTATTCCACCCGCCCCGCATCCAGTTGCATGGATGCAGTGTGGAGAAGTCCCGGAATCCCCAGTGGAGGTAAGGACACCCAGCTTCATCCCGACCCAGCCAAACTTGGACAGGACCTTGTCCAAGGCACCCAGCTCTGGGTCTCCCATCTCCCCAAGCGGGGAAGGGCCCTATCACACACTCACAAGTGAAATTTCCTTAGATCCTTATTCAATTACAAGGCAGAAGCCATCTTCTGGCACTGTGCCCATGGTGGCAATACTGCCAGGGCTCCAAGAAGTGGCACGAAGCCTCCCATCCATCCTCCATCCATCCATCCATCCATCCATCCATCCATCCATCCATCCATCCACCCATCCTCACCGGCAGTGCGCAGGCTGCAAGACAGGATAGGAGAGATCGCCACCCTCTCTGGTGCCCTGCCTGTGATTTTGCATTTGTTTAATCGAACCCTTTTGCCAAGGAGTTTGGGGAGGGTAAGATTTGGGCTTATTCAAAAATATCAATGCACACACAAAAGGGTAAGGCTGCGAGCAGTGAATCAGAGGGCAGGCTCTCCCAGCCATAGCCCTGCTGCCATCACCCGCTCCCTGCTGTCATTTTGGCCGGTAGCGCTTGTGTCCTCATCCACAGGGGTGCTGAGCACAGCAGGGTGCCCTGAGTCTCCTCTGGACACATGCAAGCACTTTGGAAAATCAAGTCATTCACATCTTTTCTGCCTTATCTGAGAAATGAGAGTGCCTATCTGCATATCTCCCGTGGGCGGTTTAAAGCTGGAGCTGGCAAAGAGATGGGAGGGTTAAAACTGACAGCAACGAGCACTAAAAATTCTTGAACTTGCTCCATTCCCGGGAACAAAGATGGGATTGCAGGGTTGGAGAAAGGGCTGATGGTCTCCCGCACTTTTCCCATCAAGCCAAAGCCATGTAGACATGCCCTAGAAAAGGGTTATGGAAGATAGGATTTAGGGTCTGCTCAGCACTCCCACCACACACACAGTCGCGGCTGGGAGAAGTGCAGGGATGGGAGGGTGCGAAACAGAAATATCAAGTGTGATTATAAAAGTGCCAGGGTTCTCCCGTGGTGGCACACTGGGGTAGTAGTTCTGCTAGCAGTGTCCTGCACACCCTAGTTGGTGTCTCACCCCAAAGGCCACAGTTTGCTCATTAAGAAACAAACTCCACTGGAGCGTGTGCGTATCTGCCCTGCCATGTTTTCTCTCTGTACCCTTACCTTGTTCTCCAAAACATGGGTGTTTCATTGCAAAAGTCACACATCCCCCAGGCACCCTTGACAGTAGCCAGCCCCACCAGCTGCCACTGGCTCCTTCCTGAAGGACCTGCTCTGGGCTCTGACCTGGCAGGAGCCTCTGAGAGCGACCAGCCCTGAATCTAAACTAGCATCGATTGACTTTTCCCCACATCTTGCCCTCTTTGTGCATATCCAGAGTCACCTTTGCCATTTCTAGATAAGCATTTTAAAAATGTCCTAGACTGGGCTTTTTTAAATATCTGTTTTGTAAATTTATTTTCTTTTGTTAGTAGTGATAATTTGAAACTCTGACATTTACCATTTGAAAAGCAAAGCGAACACATTTAAACGAGCGTCTTAAAAGAGCTAATGAAAGAGAAACAGATCCATCTGTATTGTATTCTCTACTCACTATCACTCAAAAAATAAACCTTTCCAGACAGCACAAAAATCTCCCAACAGCAAAGACAATAAGTGTTTCCAAGCTTCCCGCAGAGGGAGCGAGGACAACCAGTGCATCACCCCACCCAGGTAACGCCTGCTGCTGGCTGCCGGTCGCCCGGCACAAAGCCGAGCCTGAGCAGCCCCAAGGCTCCACCACTAACAGAGACCTCATCAATCCAGCTCATCAATCCTTCCAAAACAAGCAGGTGCCTTTGCTAGGGGTCTCCGACAGACACTGCGGCATCCACAACCTCCCCCTGCTTAAATATTTCTAATGAACGTTAATTGTCAGATAGAGAACATTGAAAATGGAGGGTGTTTTTCCTCACCCACGGCGCAGACAAGGGAAGGACGAGGCCAGTCCAACAGAGTGCACTATGAAAAGCCCCCTGACCTGAGCGATGGGTGCTTCTGGTGGCCAGCAAAGATACCCTTTGCTACTATGTACTAGCACTGCTAACAGAAAACGATTTTGTGCGTCCCTTAAAAGAAACAGCTCTGATCGGGTCCTCGATCAGCTTCAAAATCAAAAATAACGTGCATCGTCTTAAATAATGAACTTTTTGCATAATGAGGACAGCATCCTTCGGTGAAGCCTGACAGGGCTGGAGTGAGGGCTCACAAGGTTTTTTTATGAGGTGTTTTGGGGGTTACTCTTTTAAATTCTTTCCAAAAAAAAGGCCCTGTACCATAAACATTAATCAAACACTATATTCTGTCTTTTAGTCTTGAACAATTATGAGTACAGTTTTGTGATCTTTAGCCATATTTACTGATACTCAAAGGCAGATTCTATCTTGTTAGATTGTTATAAATGGGACCCCAGGGAATCAGCACACAGGCGGAGGCAGATGTGAGAGAGAGCCCGCTCTGAGCTCGGGTGTGCTTCAGTTTTCTACCGCTGAAATTATGAATGTTGTGGAGAAAAATAAAGCACCCTTAGATTTCCCTGCCAGATTGTTACAAAGAGCTGTCCGTACACTAAAAAAAATGTTCCATTTTGTTGAACTTAAGTTTTTTTAAGGTTAACCGTTAAATTTCAAAGTGTGGTTTACGTGCACTGGCCACTTGTACGCACAAAAGTTTCAGAGACTGGCATAAAAAAGGTTTCTGTTTATAAACCATTAAAGAAAGAAGCTCTCAAATTCTCTCTCATTCTCTCGTAGTTAAATATATTGTTTCTGTTCCCAACCTGTTTCACAATACCATAAAATAGAGGCATGTTTCCGACACTAGATTTGAGAAGCTGTCACATTAAAGGTAAACTTTTAATCTGCTACAGACAAACAGTGCACAGTTTTATTTCCTGAGTAACAGCTCTGGAAAAATGTTTAAACAAGAATTTAAGAGCTTTGTGGTAAAGGCACATATAGGGGTCCCAGACAGCTACTGGGTTTGAGATTCTTTTCTTTGTTGTTGTCCTTTTTAAATTCTTTAAATTACATACTCAAAAGTAGACTTCTAGGAGCAGAGTAACCAAGATGCACGATAAAGTGAACCTCTAGGCTTGCTTTTATTTCTAGTTAATAAAAAAAAGAAATGTTAAACTAAAATGCAGGCCTGAATTTCTAGCTATTCATCTCCATCTTTTTATTTTCTTGGGTCTCACAATCAAATACTTTTAAAAATTTAATTGTGTCACAATTAGTAACACATTAGTCCTCCGATATTTTTAACAGCAACCCAGGTTTTTCCCCAAGGCACTTAAAAATGGCAGGCTCGACTATATTCTCTTTTTTTTTAAAACTCCCATGCACTTTCTTCTTCAAAAACCTCCCACATGCACTTCACTTGGTCTGAAAATACCAGCACAGATCTTAATCCTGCCAACGCTTACAGACACGCTTAACTTTGTGCACATCAGTAATCCCGCTGACTGCGAGAGGACGGTTGGCGGACCCACAGCTCGGCGCAAGCTAAGGATGAACTCCTGCCTTCGCTAAAGCCAATGGCAAAACCCCCATTGACGTCAATAAGGTTATGATTTGACATCCAGTTAGTTGCAGGATTGGGACCATCCTCATTTCAAGGTACTTTCCCAAACTGTTTCTTGCTGGGTTTTTTTTCTCCCTTTTTCTTTCTGCTGTTTCTCCCCCTCACCTCCCACACTCACTCTTGTGGGGCCCCATATTGAGACCACTTGAAAACTTCTGCCTTTCAAATCCCTCTGTGAGGGAAACCCCCTCACTGAGACGGGGAAACATCCTTTGCAGGTAAAGCTGAAAGAAACTATTTTGCCCTGCTGCATGCGTTTGAGTAAACTAATTAAAACCTGGGAACTTGAGTTCCAAATGATGCCAAGAAGCAATCGTTAATATTAGCTGGAGTGAAATGGGAACCTTCTGAGGTTTAAAATTAGCTGTAGGGAAAAGGGAAAAGAAAAAAATGAAAGAGACAAAAAAAAAAGTAAAGAGAAAGGATTTTTTGTAATTTTACCATAAAGCTGATGTGGTGCAGCTTAGGATGCATGGGGTTAAAATTAATTTGGGGGTTTGCTCTACAGTGAAGAGGGAAAGCGCTGCTGAAAAAGCAGAGGAGGGGGAAGCAGAGGCAGCCGGCTCGGAAGCGCTGCAGTGCTGTGAAGAGCAGGCAGAAGTGAGCAAACCAGCTGAACTGCTTGCAGAATTAATCAGTAACAAAGAGGCTGGAGCTGTTGGCGGGCTTCAGCCCTTGAACCTGGACTCTGCTCTATAAATTTCAACTTGGAATGGCTCTCTACTTGTTGAAAGACAGGTTGGCTCTGCGCCAAGCCATAGGGGGAAAAAAAAAAGGCCGAAAAAAATAAAAAAATTCCTTCTTGCTCAGGAAACTTCCCTTCAGTTTCTAACTCTTTTTATGAGCTAGTAATAGGTCACTCTAGAAAATGGGAAACGAAAAGCCAGTATTGAAAAGAAAAAAAGAACCAGGAGTCGGTCTAATAAAGAAAATAAAACAAGTAGGTGCTAAATTAAAAACTGGATTTTGCCAGTGTGTGAGTACATCAGCTATAATAGAAGACTCCAGAGCACCTCGCCAATAAGTCAAAGGAGACTTTTACAGTTACGTTAGCTGGCTACAGTTTGACTCTGAAAATAATAAATGTCTTAAAAGGAGAGGGCTGTTCAATCCCTGTCTGCAGTCGCGTCTTGTTCTCACTTCCCCCCCCAACTCCACCTTGTTTAAATGACCATTACAAAAGCAGCGTGGTATAAAACCCATGTAGAACCATCATTTATTCAGCAGTATCTCTTTCGTTTCTTAATTTTCCCCTCTTCAAACAGGAGAGTGCTGGAGAACTGACGTTCTCCTCAGTCTCTGCTCATTGCCAAGGCAGCTTCACCCACAAATACCTTGCTGCCGTGGTGCTTTCCTGGCGTGAGCAGACAAGGAGCCGGCTGGGGCAGAGTGAGGGTCTGGAGTGTGGAGGGGGGGAGCTGTCAAAAGTGGGAAGAAAGAAGGCAAACATCTATTCAGAGGCCAGACAGGCTGAGCAAGGTCAGATGCAGAGGCACAGCCCCTTGCACTAACTATGCAATTACATCTAAAGTCTGAACAGCACCAAGAGTCCCATAACCTGCATGCAAGGGCTGGACCGGAGGATCTAGGGCAGCTGGAAGAAGGTGTATGATGATTTTAATTGCTCTTACTAGATGCTAAAGGATATATGAGATGCTCTTTAGCTGAGGGGGGCTGATGCTCTGTATCACTTGCAAGAATACGTGCAGATAAAATACCCTAATGAGAGAGCAGAGAAAGAAGTGCCAGCCATGATCAAAAGGTGAAATGAAATATCAAAATAAAATGCAGCCTAATCAGAGCATGGAGGACAGGGATACACAATGTCTTTACCAAAAGCAGCTGTAAAGATAAATTAGATTAACTACTCCCACCTCCCTTCCTCCTTAAATTCCCTTTTTTTTAATGGAGGAGTTTAGTCTGGTAAGGCTGAATGCCGTCCAAGGCTGCTGGACATTTAGAGCTAAATATGTAACACGACTGGGACAGGCACATATCCTGTACTTCCACTTTCCAAGAAAACTGGGACCTGTTACTTGGTAGGTCTTTTCCATCTGCAGCTTTTCTGACATTGCCGAGGGACTGGTGAGCAGTGTCCTCTTTTTCTCGTTCAAGAAATACACCACCAAATGCCAGAAAATAAGAGCAAGTTTAAGAGCTGTTTGGCTTAACGGCGGTTTGTTCTGATCGCACTCGAATCTTTCTGCAAAGGCATGCATGCAAAGAGGAAAAAACAACAACCACTAAGTAACCACTTCACATCTGCTATTAAGATTATTAAACTCCTTACAAGCGGTATCTACCCCACCTTCCCCACTACACACAAACATTCACACACCCCCAAGCTCTGCAACATGGCAATGAGGAGCCAAGACAGTTCTCTTCTCCCTGCTGCAGCAACCACATTCATTCCTGTTAAGGGGTTAACGATTCGTTTCCACTACTTCTCTCGAGAAAACCTACAATGAAAACATTGGCTCATGAAAGCGTTCTCACTGCCAGAATGCCACAGCGCGAGTGAAAAGTCCGTTTTGTTTTCATTACATTTCTGGGATTTCCGGCTTAACTCCTGAGCTTAGACACCAAATCCCTAGATACCCCACCCACCCACTTTTTCTTCTTTCCTTTTTTTTTTTTTTATAACATTTCTACTGCACAGCCCACCAATCACCATTTGGAGGGTGGGAGGGAACAGGGAGAAGGAACCACGCTGAAAAGGATGCTCTTGTCGGAACGAGTGCACGCATCTTCCAAGCTGAGAGCTACCCACTTTCTCCACGCTTCCAGGGTTGTCTCCTGAGAAACATGGTTTTATTTCTATATCGGGCCTCTCTCTTCTACTTCTCATCCTCTGGGCTCCCATCTTCCCACCTGGCCACTGAAACTCAGCCCCATATTTATGCCCTTTGAAGTTATGTGACATGACACAGAAATCCAAGCTTTTCTTGTACAAAAAGTATGATTACTTCAGAGTCCGTTTTTTTCCTACGGTTATGATAGAAAAATGTTTGAATCTCAAAAAAAAAAAAAAAAAAAAAAAGTAGAAGGGTTCAACCTTTATGTCACAGCCGATTTGGTCACTGTGTGTATAGGCAGCACAGTTCAAACACAAGCTGAGAAAGAAAAACAATCTATGGAAAAGATTCTGTCCTGCTAAAGCAAAGGAACCATTTATGTGCCTTCATGTATTTATTCACCATCAAAGAGGAACAGCACCTTTTTCTATCTATATGGGAGGTTTTCTGTTTTATAATACTTCCACACAACCAGCTTTCCTTCAGCTACACGCCAGTGCAAAATTCCCCTGTGAACAGACACAAACTCCTCTCTTGCAGTCAATACTCCACTGAGCACAAGCCTATTGCTATTAGGCACGTCCACATAAACGTCAAAGCAGCCTGTAGGATGGTTGGGCACTACTTTCACTTTGCTCCTAACAGTTGCTCACAAAGTTGTCAAAAAAAATACGAATAATGACTGGCTGACCAGTACCTTTTCAACATTTGCCATTAGTGTTGTCTACAAAACCTACCAATCTTTCGATGCTAATAATAATCAGAGATATATACAAAGTTTCTGGTCTCCCACACACGATCCAAGTAATTTCACAACAAGGCCCAAATAAAGGCAAAAAAATACGTTTCCAATACGTTTCCTTGGGTGACATTTTGACTGGGCTCTATCTCTGAGTAAGTCCAGAGTCTTTCCACTGAATTAAAAGAGGGTAACAGCAGTGTCAAGCTGGTGCAAACAAGTAAGTTTTGCTCTTCAAGAGTGACTCCCGATACGCATCCAGCCTGGAGCAAGAAGACTCTGGCCATGTGTACTGAATGACCTTCTTAAATCCCATCATCAGCCTGCAAAATGGCACTTCTGTCAAAAAGGTTTTACCTAGCATTGTCACACATAAAACCCAAGATGACTATAACTAAGAGAGATGAGAGAGAGAAAGTAACAGCCGTGAGCTCCTATTTCGCAGTTAGGCACCCTATGTGTTCAGGGGCAGGTCCTTGCTTGCACTGCCTGATCGATCTGGCATGGCACCGCTGGTTTCAGGGGAGTTACCCCAGGTGAAAACACAGTGGAGTGGGGTGAGCTGGACCCCCCACAGCTCCTCCAACACTAGCACCTGCCATCCTGGCCTCATGGGAGTCCAACTAATTGCACCAAAAATAACTTTGAAAAACAGGATGGTGAGAGGAACAAACCAAAAAGCTAAAACCAGCAAGGAGAGTCAAAGGCATAATGTTCCTCAGTGGGTTCTCTACTCTGCATTTAAAACTTGGTGCAATTAATTCCACACTTGATTCTTGGGGATGCTGGGAAAGCTTCAGTGCCTGGCAGGGCCGGAACCCAGGCAGGACACAGCTGGAGGCAACCTGAGATGGTAGCAGGGAGAGGGTGGCCGCTGGCCCCTCGGGCCCGGGCTGAGCAGAGGGCGCTGGAACCGAGCCACATGGGTGTGGTGGAGTTCAAGCAAGGGGAAGAAAGGGTTGGGTTTCATAATCGGCAGGTTTTTCACCTTTAACTCTTGCCAGGATTAGCAGGATGCTTACCCTCGTCTTGGTGGGAGACATGCAGCGTCAAGCAGCCGCGGCCCTGCCGTCTCTCACTGCCACCTCGCAGGGCACGCTGAGGATAGGGGGCTATCAAGCTACCACAGGATGCCCTCTGCATTGGCTCCACTAAGGATCCCCTAAAGGGGAAATCACATCACCTGGAGAGCCTTCATGTGACAGTATTGAAACTTTAAGCTGTCAACGTTTCAGCAGCCCGTCCTCATGCTTGAAGCCACGGAGAGTGAGGGAAGGGCAGCTGCCACCGCAGGCCCCTCCCATGGGCTTGGGGTGCCCTGTCCCTGGAGGAGAGCCAGGCTCCCCCATCGTGCCCCCCCTGCCCTGCCCTGGGCACAAGCAGGGCTCTGGGTGAGATCACCCTGCTTGTTTTTCTCTCCACGACCCAAGTCAGGACCTCAGCCGAAGTCTCCAGGGCAGGTTTGCTCATTAACCCCCCTCTCAGGGGAGCAGCAGTTGACACCTTCCGTGTGTTGTGTGTCTCCCTTCCCCATGCTGCTCAGCAGCACCAATTAGCAAAACACGTTGCTAAATACCCAGTGAAGCAGCAGAGGAGGAGGAGGCCAGGTAACTGCTCTGTGCTCAGGCTCAGCCTGGCAGACACGAGGGAAGAAACAAGCCTGGAAAAGCCTCATGGAAAGGACTGCAGCTACAAGCTGAGTCTGTTAGGCACTGTTACCACACACATCTGGAAACTCCTTCTACACGTAGTGTTTTTCCCAGCCTGGCTTTGACAAGTCATTCCTGCAAGACCCACTGCCCTGGGGAGCTGCTGGCAGCAGGACCCAGTGCCATGATGTCCTCAGGAAGGGGATGGCCCCCATGCCCCATGTCAGCTCCACGCTGCTCAGGACACCACTTCCAACCTTCCCAACATCGCTGCCACCAGCCTTTGGTTGTTTCAGCTTGTGTTTTCCTCCTCTCACACGTAAAGGCATCACGATGGCTGTCTGAGTCCTACAGTTAATATGGGTGCACGGGTCCATAATGGTACATTGTAAGTAAATGTCTCAGGGTAGACAGCAATAATAATTAGCTGTCATGATTTGAAAAAAGGATAATCCATGCCATTGAGTTAACAATCACTCACACAACACACATGGATTTAACTAATCTTAATTTGGAGAAAAATAACAATTCTAAATATATCAAATAGCCTATTTCATGGCAACCTGCAGCGGTGTTTATCTCTGGCTTCCAGCACATGCGAGTTATTTAGTTTCTCTCACTGGCAGTTTTACCATTCAAAAGCCTGAAATGAACATTCATGGAGCAGGGGTTGTGGTTAAATCCTGCCTCTGACAGGGAGCCTTTTTTCACGATGCACATCTAGTTCAAGTACATAATGTATGGAGACCAGAACAGGCGGCCGGGGCGGGATCAGCAAGAAATTCCAATCAACTCCCTCTCCTTTCCTAGCACATCTTTGCAGAAATTAACTACGCTGTCTACTGAACCTCTGCTGCTGATGTGGTTCTCTGTCCACGGGGGTACACTGCCTCAAGCATGCAGACCAGCCAGTGATGCCTGGAGGTGTACTCCAAGTGGTGCCTGCCCCACCAAGGCTCCCTCCTCTGCCCGTATCCTCTGAAACTATCCAGCATTGAAAACAAGTCAACTGGTATTTTTTCTTTAGTCTGGATCATTTCAGAGAGTCATGCTGAAGAACAGCCTGGTGGTCTGCAAGCCCAGCAGGTCCTTCAGGACAGGAGATACCATCAGTCAAGGACAGTGGGAGCCACCTCCCCAGGGCCTTCTTCAGCCAGGATAGATCACCTGGCTGTGCTCAAGATCTGATAAATATGAAAGATGAAAAGGTATAAAATACAACAGTTGTCTAATTTTTTCCAAAATATCTGCCAGCGGTGAAGTGAAAGAAGTAGCAACTGATAACTCCTAGCCAACTCATTGGCCTGGCTGTGTTTTGCTGTGTGACAATCTGGTACATCTGTTTGATGCTATCACACCCTCTGTACGAGAGGCAGAACTGATTTTCAAACAGGTCAGCCAATTTGAAAAAAAAAAACAACAACTTTATAGGACAAACCGCTCCTAAGCAATTCAGATCCTCCCAGTGCCAGCTAACATGCTACCACACACCTTATGGACAGTGGTAACTAAGGGAAAGCACCCTTAAAAGTGTGGAATTGCAAGTTACCAGTCAGGGAAAGATGACAGACTTCATTATCAGAAGGTCTTTAAAAGCTAACTGTGGAGATAGAGTTGCCTTTGTCTCTAGAAATGTTAGTTAGAGATCTGCATCATGTGCATGCCAGTTCTTGCAGACTCCTGAGCTATACCTGCCTCCCTCGAAGCAGTGGTCAAGAGGCATCCAGTGACCAGAGCAAGAGGAGTTACCAAGAAAGAGAGAAAGAAAGCGAAAAAGAAAGAAAGAAGAAAAGACCTCAGGACTCAGGAGCACCCTGCACTGGGGTGAACACTCACTCAGCAGAACGCTGCGTCCCAACATCGGACGAGAGGGGCAATGGCAGAGCCAACCTCAGTGCTTGACATACCCTTGCTACACACAGCCATGGAAAGCTGTAAGATTTGGCGGCTTAGTCACACTGGAGAAGGCTACACAAATCATTTCGACCAAATAAGAAGATCTACAAAAATAACACAAGATCAAGGAGAGGAGCTGAAACCTATTTGAGGGCAGCAGCGGTGGCAGCATATTTCAGGGAGCCAGAGTGGCGAGTGGGTGATTTCTGGTTTCCCTCTTCAAATATAAAGACTCAATTATCTTTGAACAGCTTGCTTTACACATGAATTGACACATTTATTTTACAATAAATAACTGAAAGTTATCTATGTTTCCTTTACTGTTAATCTACACAAAGAAATAATAAACAGAGCTTGTCTACAAAAATGCAACTACTGCAGTCCTCAGAATTCAATTAAGCCAAAATAATTAATGCTTCCACCATATTAAATTACTTTATACATTTGAGCTACTGAAGTTTTTTTTTTATTCTTTAATCTTTTTTTCCTTTTTATTTAATAAAAAAAAAAAGTTAGTTTCAAAGGGGGGGCTAGCTAGGAGGGGGAAAAAGAGCATGATTTGCTGTTAAAATGTAATGGTCTCCTTTAGCTGACACAGCATGTAGAGTGTTTTGTGCCTTTGATTAAAATAACATTTTAAATGCTTTGAACAAACATATCTCCCCATACTTCTAAGGGATTATTTTACATATTTCTTGGTGGAATAAAGAAATTCATTCTTCCTGTCGCAGTACAGAAAGGCTAAGAATATCTTTCGTCACATATAAAGTAAAAATACTGTAGGCTGTTGCATTATTACCAAAAAAAAAAAAAAAAAAATAAAGGGAGGGGGTGGCAGGGTGGGAGAAAGCTGCCTTAGAGATTAAGTTTCCCTTTTATGAAATCGTATTTAGTCTCTTTTTTTAACAAATCTAACAACAATGCTCTACAGCCGCTCACTGGGAAATACCTTTAATGTTAAATGCAGATTCTGATTTTCTTGGCTAATGCAGAAAGCCTTTCTATTGAAATATAAATAAGGGGTTTGGTATATCCCACTAAAGCCTTTCCAGTGAATGACTTCTGTGGGTTTTTCATGGCTACCCTCCATGGCTGTAATGTGAGGCTTTTATCCTACTATTGAAAACTATCCGCTGCTATTAAAAAAAATATGGAAGGACACTGCACCTTTTTATCTCGGAGCTGGGCTCCTAATTGAGAAAGCATTATTACTGCACTGTTTAGTGGATGTCCCTATCTCTGTGCACTGCTGAGAAAATGCCAATCAAATGATAAACCCTTTTATTTTTCTCAATTCAAAATCTTTCCTACATATTTTCATTTGATATTCAGTTTAGTCTGAAAGAGATTAGGTGCTCCAGATTGGCTTTTAATTTTTATTTTTTTTTATGCCTTTTCCACATGTGAACATTCCCTTCACAACCTCCCCCAGCAGATTTTCTGTATGGCAAAAGCATCAGTTATATTGATGCTGTTCCCCAGAAGCTGGGATGGGATGGCATCCTCGGCTCTGGGCATAGCCATTGAGGTATTCCACTATGGACTGGACTTGGGCACACAATTCAGACTCTTAGTAAGAGACGAGATATGGACTGCAACTACAGCATAGGTCTCCTGGATCAACCTTACTAAGCACTGGGCACTTTCTTCAAGGGGCTGAGTGCCATCAGCTCACACAGAGTTCAGCAGCTATTGAGAGGAATCAACACCATTCAGAAGGCCTTCAGCACACTGGAGGAGAAGGTCCCAAATACTTTTCTGCTACCATCGAATGGGAGGGAAATTTAGCCCTCAAAACTGCTACCCCATGAGGTAGTCCTGTCTGCCAAAAAATGCACTCACAACTGCAAAAGGATGAAGAAAGCTGAAAAAGGATGGGGAAAGCTGAAAAAGGATGAGGAAAGAACAGGGTCAGGTCTTACAGCAGAGTCACTTACAGCGCTGCAGTACGGGCTGCCACTGCTGATGCCTTCAAAGCTACCAGCTGCCCTATGCCAGGGTGTTGACTGTACCCAAAAAGACTCCTAGAAGTCCACAAGGTAGTTGATGGGTGACAAACGCTCTCTCCTAAGAGGAAGATTGTTTGGAGATCTGAAGACTGCAGCAGTTCAAAGCCCACATCCTCATTTACGTGACGGCCAAGGCCGTCAGAGATGCTGGAGACTGACTCGGATATCTCCGGTGCTATAAGTATGAATCTCTTAAGCTTCAATCGTAAAGACAGGAATCTCTCACAAGTCTTCTCTGGATCCCCCCATGGGAACATCTCTACTACAGGCAGGATCCTGGACTGTCAGATCTACTCCCATAGGACAACTCCTAGAGAAAGTGGCATAGTGGCAGCAAAGACAAATTGTCACTGTTCTGTACGCGATACAGTTGACTTGAACAAAAAAGGCCCATTTGAGGGGAGAGCCTGCTGTGTAACATAAACCCCCCACTCACTAACAGGAAGCAGAGCCCTCCTTTCATCACTTCAAAGGAACGCACCACTGCAGAGTGGAGAAGCGCCCTGCACGACAGAAGTCGCCCCACATTGGGTGCTCTGCAGGAACCACTGCACAGCAGCTTGCCCAGGTGGATATCCCCACCTGCCTACCCACCTCCGTGCCAAGGAGGTCCACTGAGTAAATGTTAACTGCACCACGAACGAGAGTTTTAGAAAATGAAACGCCTGCAATTTCCGCACCTGGGCCTGCCTGTGCTCTCGTCTGCTCATTCAAAAGCCCATTTGGGATGTGCATGTGAATGCAGGTATTGCCCACCCAACTCCAGCCATCTGCAGAGACCCAGGACAGGCAGCACAGGCAGCAATGCAGACCAGGAAGCTGCTATCTACCCCAGTAGAAGGAACAAGCAAGGCCTTAATGAACTCCTGCTTTAGCCCTCTCAACCGGATCTTCTTCCCACTCCAGTCCATGGGAAGAGGATTTTTCCACTTATTCCAATAGAGTTGGGATTTGATCCTTCTCAGCAGATCTGCATGTGACAAAGGGTATTTGAACTGAACAGAACTGAGCACCTCACCAAAGTCCCCTATCCCTCTGCCACTGCTACCAGCTTAACAATGTTCCTGAAATGGTTTCTAACCCTAACTTTCTCCTTTTCTCCTAACTTCCTGTACAGGCTACCCTTTGGCTCTCCCAGGGGACTGAGAGGCCTCTCTCTCTGCGAGCTGCCCCCTTGCAGACAGCTACAGTGAATTGAACATAGGAGTGGACAGCCCTGCAGAGCCCTGCAGAGCCGTGAGGATCCTCCAGACTGATGGCTCCTATAAAGATGTGTTACTGAAGCCTCTGCTTCATGGCACATTCTAGAGGGCTCTCGTTAAAAGATTACCTAGGCAGTTGATTGAGTGTAAAACATGCTGTACCTGCAATGTTCTCCTGCTTGGGGCAAATTCCTTTTGTAGGCGTGAGAAGACGGTCTTCTTCATCGGGTGTGACTTGGATCCCGATTTCCACTGGCTCTGACACTTTCCTGAGCTCTGCACGTGAGGAGGGGGGAGGGCTGCTCTTATCCATGCTCTTTTCATAGCAGACACCACCAGTGCCATTGCACTGTTTTCTCTTGTGCTCTATAAAAACCAAGATGTCTCCCAGCGGGAAGTTCATCTGACACTGTCCACAGGTTAACAAGTCGGGGTCTGTCCCACCTGCGGCGATGCTGATGCCACCCGGCTCTGCTATTGCCAGGCTCTCATCCTCGTCGGCGAGTGCCGGTTCCACATGGTCAGCCTCTGCTTTACATGGACAAGGAGAAAGAGGGAGGAAAGGGACAAAGGGGAGAAGAGAAAGAGATTGCTTTGAATGTTCACACACTCTGAAGGATTCATCACGAGAGGCCCAGCCTCCCCCCACCCCTCCAAAGAAGCTGAGCCTGATTAGATCTTTATTTTTCAGCTTTTCTGCTCTCCCAGAATAATTTCAATATATTTTTCAATGAAGCCTTCCTGAAACAAAATGGAAAGGCTGACCTGGCATAGCTTTCCTGACTGCTCCTTCCCACTGCTTCCAGGGCTGCAAGGCTATCAGTAAAGAGCCATTTTGCAAATGTTCGAGCTCCAAGTCACTTTCTGAAATAGTTCCTCTCTTTTTATCCCACCTTCTCATTCCCACCGCGTCTCCCAGCCATCTGGCCAAGGCCCCATATACAGGAAAGCTTATGCACCCGAACCTCTCCTCCTGTTTCAGAGAGAGAGGGAAAGCTTGTGTGCTCCAAACAAGCAGAATCAGGCTCCTTGTGACAGAGAGAATTAGGACCACCTTGTCCCACGACAGAGACATAGGCAAGGTTAAACAACCACCCATTAGTACGAATTACAGGAAAATATTTGCAAGGGTACGGTAAGCAGGACAGAGATTCATGAGAAGTTAAAGGATTTCAAAAGTGTTTATACTGGGAAAGAGAATGAGGCACTTATTTAACATGCGGGAATATTGGCTGAGCCTGAAATCTTCCACTCTCTTTTCTTGATGTTGAATAACCCTGCAGTTGCTATATAGGTTAATAAAAGTTTTGTTTAAATCTTGCCCACAGACCTGATGGATTTCATACCACTAACCTCAAAGACTGGAAAGCATTTCTGAGTGACCTGCATCAGTTTCTACGAAATAAGTTGCTCCTCATTTCACAATTAATAAAACACAGTGCATTTTTAAGAAGTATTTAGAAGATAATTCTTACATTATAAAATAATTACGGATCACAATCCATTTCTGGAGCAAAATGTGGCTTTTGGTTTGTTTTCTCTTGTTCTGCTGTGTAACTGCCTAATCATACAAACTCTGGTCTTTACTCAGGCAAAATTTCCACAGACTTTTGCCTAAGGCTGTTTTGCCTCTGCAAGGGCTATAGGATTTGGGCTGAACAAAACAGAGGAACTAACATTATTTAAATGAGCGAGTGAGACCTCTAATCGAATCAGGATTAAAGAAACAGGAGGAAAAAATGCTCTCTACTAGCCCAAGCAGTTTGCTTATGGATTTCTTGGAGAAAGCCAGTCACACAAATAGCTCAAAGAAGCAAGCCTGAGATAAACAGATACTATACTACAGATCTGGATTCTCCTCCTGGTCGAAAACAAAAGGAATCTTGTCCCATTCTTCAGCAAATGAGAAAAAAAAACAACAAAAACAACAAAAAAAAACCCAAACCAAACAAAAAAAAAAAAAACAACACAAAGGAAAGGGACAAGGGGTAGAAGGTGAAATGTATTAACTGGCAACAAAAACGGCTGAGCCTTGAAAAAGGTAGTTTAGAAAAATAATTGCCCCCGTTTTCGCCTTCCCGAATAAATAACTGGTGAGTGCATCTACCAGTTGTATTACAAGCTGCATCAGAGCTCACTAACAGCAAAGCAGAGAGCAGCAGCAGCACCAGCGGCAGCAGGAAGAGGACTGGGACTCCAGAGAAATGCTTGAGCACAGACCATCCTGCTGGAGCCTACAATGGGCACAGGAAGGCTTTGGTTTACTAACTTACACCAAGCTTACCAAATGCGCAGCACAACATTCATTCTGAAAACCATTAATTACCTTTTTTTTTTGCCCTTAATCTAAGTTTAAAAGGAGTTTGAAGACAGTGCTACGTAATTAATTCACCAATTTGTATCATGAAAGGATGCCTCCTTGCCTAGGTGAAAATGTGACCATAACCCTGCACTGAACAGGGATGCTGGGAAGGGAGTGGATGCCTGCAAACAGTATGTCACGATACAAAAGGTAATTATTTAATGCTGCGGTTTCCTTTAATGGTCTAACATTGAGCAATATTGTTTATATTGAGGAGAGCAGAGCTTGCACCTTTAATTACCAATTACATATACATCATTTTAAAACGAAAAGGACTGTGAAAAGGGTCCTTTAGAAACTTGCAAGCTATTTCTAGGGAGAATTCCTATTAAGGGGGAGCAGTGTGTCAAAATATTAAAAAAAAAAAGTACAGAGAGGCACACATAGGCACGCAGACAGACACGCGGGAGATGGGACAAAGAGCTGGAAAAGCTAACACAAAACCAGGAACTGAACGAAGGATCGTAAGGAAAAAAGGTGGCAAAGGGGGAACACGCTTGCTACTAGTTTCACCTAACAATCCTGTAAATCCTTCAGATTAAAGACTGTCTCTTAAACTACAAAGGCTGAATTTTGGCAGAAATAAATAAAAAGAAAAGCACAAATATTAATTTTATTATCTTTTTGACATGAGGATTTTTTTTTTTGGCTGTGATTTAACTTGTGCTGTTCAGAAAATGCTGCGGAACTGCTGCATTTGACAAAGGTCCCGACCAGGTGTCTGTGGAAACATGAAGGAGGTAAGAACAGCTATATTGTTGCAAATTCTTTCTTTTCAGTTCTACACTTCATTTCAATAATAGCTAAATCCACATATGCCTATTCACTTACACTCACTCACTCTCTCTTTCCAAGGAGTCTGCAATGGCACTTTTTTAAAATAACATCTGGTATTCCTTCATAATTTGGCAGTCGTCACATTACCAAAAATCAGCTTTTCGTTTCCTTGGTATGCCAAGCCCTTGTGATCGGTAGTAATTGAGTCTCGAACTATCAAAAACTTTTTTACTCTAATCTATTTCTGATTTGAGCTTAATAAATCACCAAGCATGAGACCAGCCGTACACGCAACAATGCAGAAGCTGTATTACATCCCCTTATTCAGGACATGGAAAACAGACATGAAAGAATGAAAAACAAAATAGTGAATAGATCTTCAAATACATTTATATGTATCAATTTGCCATTTTTTTTTTACTCAGAATTAAAAAAAAAAAAAGGCTTCCTATTGACAACTCAATTAAGCCGTTAAAAACCTACATTCAAGTAACATTACAGGAAAGATTTAAAACCCACAAAGGAAAAGAGAAAAAAGCCTGCAAGTCCAGCCCATAACACATCAGGTCATGCCTGGTTAATACAACAGCCAAGATCTTAGGCTGTTTAAGGAGTCCTTTAATATCAACAGGGCAATTTAGGCCAGTCTCAATCTAAAGTTCTGACTCCACTTGTGCCTGTGGGTTTCAAATGAGTTGCTTCACATTATTTGAATTTAACACTGTGGTTTTATTGCTGTTTGTTGGTAGCTGGGTTCGAGGAGGAGAAGGGTGTTTCCTCACGAGTATTTATTTAAATTTTTATTTTTTTTTTTTAAGGAAAGAGAAATCAAGCCATATAAAAAAAAAAAAAAAGGAGAATGGAAAACTGATCATCTCCCCTATGTGGGAAAAGGAAAAAAAAAAATGCAAACGAGCTACTTCCAGCCAGGACTCATGCCCTTGGTTCTTCCACGGGTGTTAAGGTGTGCCCAGCATTTTCCCTACACTCAGAGATTCCTCCGAAGAGGACTGGGGCTGCCTTGTCATTCCCTGCATAAGGAGCATAGCAAGTCAGAGATGGGTGATGTATGGGGACCTGAGTGACACTGTTGTTATCTGATGACTTCATGAAATTAATGCAACTGGACAATCTAAATCATTTGCATTACTTTGAAAAGCATTATACTTGCTGGCTGGACTCTAAGCAGGATCTCCAAGTTCTATGGCTGCCTACCATGCCAAAATACAGTGCACAAACTCCTTAATTCCATAAAGGCACTGTCACAAAACCACTAGCGCTCCTACTTTAGCGTGGTGACATCATTAGAGCATATGTGCCCCATGCAAACAACACTGTCGTGCCCAGTATTAAAGCGAATGCACATGCTACTTTCTGCCTGTCAGATGTCTCAAAGCTGTACCCATTAACAGTGAAAAAGACTCTCAATAAAAATCATTTCCAAGGCCTCAAAGCACAGAACCATGAATGCTTATTCACAGAGTTTGGGTGAAGCAGGGTCCAGGAAGCAGTAATTAATTTTCTTACTTTTTACTGCACTGCAGAACTGAGGTAAGAAGGGATCTAAAAGTTGCCAACCTGTTCACTTCCTTATTTTTCCCATGTTGCAGTATCAAAAGGAGGCAGAGAAAGGAGGAATAGGGATCGTTCTGGTGCCAGGCCAAAGTGTTTCATGTGAAACCTCCCCTCCGCAGTCTGTTTCTATCTGCACGAATTGGTAACAGGGTGGTTAAGGCGAGCACTGTCCGGGCCTTCACCACAGAGGTGCTGCTGGGTGGTCTGCCTGCCCTGGCACCCCACCACAGACACAGCTCACCCTTGTGCCTACCTCAGGGGAAAAGCACAGGCTACCCCAGGGGCCACCCGTCTCTGGGATGAGCTGGGGCTGCCCAGAGTGTGCCACGGGGCACCCAGGCAGGGGTGCCAAAAGGAAGCCGCCTGCAAGCGTGCCGCAGCGCTCCGACCGTGCCGTTCCCCACACAGAGTTGCTGCTGTCTTGAAAGCGCATCCAGAAAGAGCTCAGCCTAGTTGGGGACCGAGCACAAAGAAGTGACTTGCTCTTCAGGGTGTTGGCCCCAAGCAGGCCTGAAAATGTTGTCCCTTCAATCAACACCCACATGTCACATTTGCTGTAACATCAACATGCTTAACGGAAATAGCACGGATCGCACGCTCTCTGGCTGGGTTATCGCCGAGATCGGTGTCAGGATCCTCGCTGCGCAAAGGCCAAGGCTGCTTAAAGCAGGCGATGCGGCTCTCGTCGAAGTTTATCAATAACCTGTTTCCAGAGCCTCCCCGGAGCTCCCTGCAGCTGCAAGGTGCCGAGTTGCGACGACGCTTGCATACTGCACAGCACTGCGCGCGCCGGTGCTGGGCACCGCTCAGCTCGCATCAGCTGTTAATTCTTCTGAAGACTGACAAACAATCGTTCAGAGTATTTTATCGTTTTCTAAATAAGTGGCTGAGGCCGAGTTTGCCAAAAAAAGGCAACTTGGTGGAAGCCCCAGAAAGGCAGGGGCCCGCTGCCCGGCCTCACCCGCCCGGCGACTCTCGGGCCAAGCGCNCGGCGGGATGGAGTCCACAGCCCGCGTGCCCCGTCGGGCACCGACAGCGCGGGGATCGGGACCCAGCGGGGGCGGAGAGGAGGGGGAGGAATCACCAGCTTCACTCCGTCGGCTTAGCGAGCCCCGTGCACAGCCGCGAGTTGGAGAACTCTCCGGCAAGGACAGAAGGCACCGGCCGGATCTCTCAGCCAGCAGTTTAACCCTCTGGACACACCTGAGAGGGACCGAACCTAATCATCAACGCACGGAGCCGGGCGACGCATCAGGGTTTAGCGAGAAGCAGAAGGAAAACGACACAATAACCATGCCGGACCCAAACGGAACAAAAGCCAAGAATATCCAAGGATCTGCACGAATCTCCAACACTTGTCAGATGTTATTCCGTCACAAACTATGTACAGCGTTAAAGCAGGGAGTGGCGTGTCTCCTCTTAAGTAAACTGTACATTCATAAAAAAATATTTACTGCTTTTGAGAGCGGAAAATGCATAGGCTCTTCTATAGACTGCAGAAGCTGTAAATCTCCGCAGATAAAATGGGATGCGATGATGTGATATAAAAGCATTCTTTGTTCCCTAGTGAATACATGTGTTTTATTTAAAACTAAACGACAACCAAGGAGAGAAAGGAGCGCTCAGTGCCACAAAAGGAGAAGGAGCATTATTTGGGTACATGCTTTTAACAGCCATAGAAAAGGATATTGGAAGCACAGATTCTTACCCAAGGACTGAAAGGGCATGATCAAAATTAAGTAATTACTTTCGAACATGTGTTAAACACACAACAGCTCTGTTCTTTTCTTAAATATCAGGCTCAAAAGAGACTGCGTTTCTCAATTGTCTATGGCACAGTGTTGCTCATATACAATTTTCTTAAGCCCTTTTTTTTTTTACTTCCATTGAAGCGTATTCATTATAACATTCAGCGAATTTATGGCTTCTTCCAGTGGCTTAGTAAAAGGGGTCATAAAAAAGTTAAGTAAACCAGTATGTTTTTTTCCTCTCCCTTAACTTTGGATTCCTTTTTTATACTGTGCTGTCTAGTGCTTAGTCTTTGGAAAGTACCTTGGGCAAATCCAGCACACACACAAATTATCAGCTGCTCCAGGAAAAAAAAAAAAAAGAACAACAAAAAAACACAACGTATTTTCTTGCACTCAGGCAACTACACAAAAGACTTGGATATGTCAAAAATACAGAACTAAGTCCTTGTGAATGCCGCACCATTAATCAAATCCCCGATCTGGTGTCACTTTTGCCAGTAAAATGATGATATTCTTCTAACCCCCTTCTACTGGCGCGTGCCTGCAACACATGAAGTGTGTCCCTCTGCTTTAATTTGTTTTCGAATAGCCTGCTTTAGGCATTTTTTATATATCCTTTTGAAAAAAAAAAAAAAAAAAGGGAAAAAAAAAAAAAGGAAGCTGCTACTTAAAGCTCCAGCAAGGGTCTACATTACCGAGCAAGCAACAGTTTTTTTCGGAGGGAGGACAGGGAGCAAATTTAACTGATATTCAGGAGCTGAATACACAACTGCCTCTGAGGCTGTAACCGTGGGTGCTGAGGAAGGTGTGCAGCCTGCCCTGATACATTTTAAGAAAGTAAATAAACACAAAAGAGGAAGGTGCTGTAGTAAGAGCAGCTGAATGAATCATGCATTTATCAATGCACACAGTTATTGATGCATTTTCTGTCCCTTGTTAAAAAGATACATATAAATAAATCCATCTACAGCCAATGCTGATGCTTCACAAAACACTTTTACGGTATTGCTAACTTTAAAGCAGCCAGTAATCACCAGCCCATTTATTTTTCCACGTGCTTTCTCTGAAGGCTACCAAGGGGAGACCAAATTCAACAGACAACTGCAACCAAAAAGACAGAAATGCTCCGGCAAGGAAGCAGAAAGACATTTTGAGGTAGCGGGTCTCCACAAGGAGACTTTTCCACCGGGCTTCAACCCGGTGGAGTGGGACAGGTGGGAGACAGGGGAGGTGGCAGGAGGAAGGAGAGCATGGGTGTGCATGTGCTGGGTGGGCAGAGGAAATGGGGAGGAAGAGAGGGGGACTGTTGTTTCTCTTGGTAAAAGTTAACAGTTGTGGAATAGAAGCAAAGCCACACTTGGTGAAGTCTGAGGTTTTGAGAGTGGAGAAGTGAAGGTTTTCGCCATGCCTGGGGAACACTACCATCAGCAGCGGCCTGGACACTCTGCTCTTCAGCTTACCAGTCTGTCAAACGAGCTGGCTGCTCTCTATAAGCTTCCAACTAGCTCAATTCAAACATTAAATGAAGTAGAGAAATCATGAGATAAATTGTTGGCCCTCTCTCCCCAAGAGTGAAGGGTTTTTGTACAGCTGATGACAGCCCTGATCTTTTGTCTGACCTACTTTATTTCTCTTTCAGGTTAGAATAAAGCACATTTTCCTGTCATGGGGTAACCTCCATCCACGTATTGCACCCTAAAAATAAGAAGACACTTGTGCTATGTTAACAATACTATAATTTGATTAATTTCTCAGGCTAGGTGAAATAAACATCCACTGATCAAAGCTTCCGGTGTGTACACCATGAAATTATATGTTTGGGCGAGAAAGCGTCCCGTTGAAGTCTGTCCACGGCACACAAGCCGACTGCAGCAGAGAACAGCACAAGCCTGGTGGAGCAGACTGTGAGCTGCTCAGCAGCAACTTCTACATGACAGATGTGATTTTGTGTTTATTTCACTAGGGAAAAAAAAAAAAA
>VWZK01006348.1:0-115724 GCA_013396935.1 Baryphthengus martii | reverse complement strand
AAGGAAGGAAGGAAGGAAGGAAGGAAGGAAGGAAGGAAGGAAGGAAGGAAGGAAGGAGGTTTGAGACAATCTTGACATAAATGAGGCTGCTGTCCTCATTCCCTTTGAATCTTTAAATGTTGCTGCTGCTTGGGAAGGGAAAAAAAATAAATGCAGGGCGTTGATCTGATCAGCTTAGTTAGCCGCTCCACCTTGTGAAAAGACACAGAAACACAGGATCTAACCAGATCATATTTACATACATATTAATAAAGCTCCCGAGGTGGCAGTTCAGCCTTCACATACAGTGCAAGGATCTCTGCAAGTTCTCATTTTAGGCCCATAAAAAAAGATAAAAAGAGGTCTTTTGGGCTTCCATGAATATTTTTCTGCAGTGGTTTTATATCATTTCTGAAAATTACATAGTTAAGTGGCATCAAATTTCTGGGTGATATAATAACTCAAAATGTGTAATTTTTTTGTATCAAATCACTTTGCAGCCATAAACAGAGCTTCAGAGCCTCAATCAGAGGGATGATTTGGTGGGGTTTTCATTTATGGCAAACAGTAAAATTGTTCTTGTTATCTATTCAAATATATATAAATTGCAACATTTATTCACTTGATTTTCTCTTCCGTGACACTGGTATATTTGAGGGTGCAGTGGAATGAAGGCTTAAGAGGATAATATATTATCCGCTGACCCATTCCCAAGACTTTTTGAAGAGAGGCAAAAGCAATGCAGATTTTGCTGTGTTTTCAAGACATTTGTTGTTCCCCTTATTTTTGGTGGCTACTCGTTGGTGATGTTTCCAGGAGTGAATTCAGAAAATGATATTTTCTCAACATTTACATTCTAAACTTTCCCTGAAGTCCCCTGCACAGTTAATGGTCTGTGGGGTTTTGAGGGGTTTTCTTTGTAGTTTATTTTCCTGCAGAGTCCCTGATTTTTTCAACTCTTTCCAAGTGTTAATGCACTAGATAACAGTCCAAATGCTGGGGCCTCGTTTTCTCTCACACCTTTTTTCAATTAAAATAAACAAAATCAAAACAATACCTCTCCCACCACTCCCCAAAAGATAGTTGTGGAATGAGCAAGCCGGAGCAGAAGAAAATCAGTGATTTTATTTTATTTTAATATATTTTTAAAAATCAGATCAAATGCAGGATTTGGCCCTATTTTCCTTCTTCAGATTAAAAGGTGCATTCCTAAAGGCAGAATTTAATCTGTTTAAGCTTCAGATTTTCCAACAGTAGAAATTCAGCTGTGTCGCCACTGAAATCACTTGCAGGACCTTCAGGGACTGCAGTGAGAGCAAGACCTGCCCCTACATTTGTAACTCTTCTCTCCGTTACCTTCTCTCGTCCTGCAAAGGATTGCTGCTTGCATCTGCCTGCGCACACTGACAGGCAAAGGAAGAGGGGGATACACTTTACAAGCATCCGAAGTGAATAAAATTCAAGCATCCCATCTGCTATATATGCTCCATCCCATGAGGAATGCCATTCAGGCATCCACAGCATACTCAGGTTAGGACTACAGTTACCAAAAAAACCCAAAAAACAAAAAAACAAACCACCAAAACAAAACAAAAAAAAAACCCAAGGAAGATGGGCAAAATCTGCTGTTGCCGGGGAGGTTTTTTTAAAAAAAGCTGGCACATCTTCCCTAATGACTTCAATCCAAGGATTGTTTGTGTCTTTGGAAAACAAGCGCCATCATTACTTGGTATAATAAGCTGAGTTTGTGAACCAGCACTAGTTTTCCTGTTTAAAAAAAAAATAAATCCCTGAAAAACTACTATAAATTGAGGATTACATTTGTCTAAAGATGTAATTTTAATACTTGCTCCCTTAAGGAAATGAGTAACATTGTCGAGAGAGATACTCATGTGCAACTTGGTTTGCATGTGAAGGGGATAAAGAACCCCTCCTCCCTCCATAGGTGCTCCTCAGAACTTATACAACGTGAAATTTGGAATCCATACATCTCTCCTCTGCT
Source organism: Baryphthengus martii (assembly GCA_013396935.1). NCBI lineage: Eukaryota > Metazoa > Chordata > Aves > Coraciiformes > Momotidae > Baryphthengus > Baryphthengus martii. Next base: position 113,743 of record VWZK01006348.1, on the reverse strand, counting down.
TTCAAGTGCAAGTTTCAACCAATTTGTTCCTTTCCTTCTCAGATGATTTTAAGAGGATTTGAAATCTTTGGATTGTTTAAAATAACAAAGGCCTCTCAGCTCTGAACGTAGCAATGAAATCTTCAGCTTGAACTCATGACAGAAACGTGCCAGCCCTCTCTCTTGTGAATTCTGAAAATCCAAATCTGAACATCAGAAGAGAACGGCACCTCATTCATTCGTGTTCTCTATCCCTCGATGTTCTTCCTGCTTTAAATAGGCTATATCCATAGTAACGTATTAGCATTGTTATTATTTTTATTTTTATTATTTTAACTTGGGCAATGAAACTCAAACAGGGAAATTCATCAGTTTCTAGGTTCAGTACCAGCCTCTGCAGTTTCATTATTCCTGTTGACAATTATGAATCGCAAGAGTGTGGATGCCTGGCCTGGGAGTGCTTGTGTATTGCCCCCAAATTACACATTCCTGTTCATAAAGAGTGGAGCAAAGTATGAATGTGAACATCATTGCTCGTGTCTCAGGCAACTACTCACATCTTAATTGAAAATGATCAAATAACAGCATTCCCTTCGACAAACAAATGACAATGTATCGCCACGCTCAGTGAGGATGGTTGAGCTGAAAAGTCAGGGGCAACAGCTGATATAGGCCGTAGCATGCTGAGAGCACACGTGTGTGTGCACGCACACACATGCACATGCCCCAGACCTGGGTTGTGTTTCCTTCCACCTCGCTTCCTTCAAGGATGCTGCTACTGACTCCATGGATTGTGCTTGCCACTTTCCCAGTTTTGATTTCACCTTCTCCCCAGGCACCTCACTCTTGCTTGTGCACGTGAGCTGCAGGTCAGAGCTACGATGATAGATCGATTCTTCCTCTCACCTCCACTGACAATTTGAAATGTAATTTGGGACGATGAGGCCACCTTGGCATGGTGTGGGCCAGAGGTTTGATAGCACCCTGGTCAAAGACCAGAGAGATGCGAAGCATTTACAGAGCAGCAAATGAAGTCTTTTCTGAGCCAACTGTTCCACCTGGACCCCACTACAAATTATTGTTTTCAATTACCACCTGTGTACTCCTTCCCATGCAACTTATTGATGTAAAATTACAACAACACCGGTATAAATAAGTTATGCTGCGGTTGTAAAATGGAAGAAATTTTGTTGTAGCAATTATGTTCAGCAAGATGACAAAATAAATTTCCAGTGCTGTGCTTGCAGTAACCTGGGGAATTTAAACCTCATAATTTCCATTCATTTCAGATAATTTGGAGTAATTTCTATATGTAATAACTTTGTAATGAAAAACACAGCGGTACTGAAGTGATTTCAACTCTTTTTTTTTTTTCCTATGGTATACATGGCACAAAATAAATAATAAAAATAATATTTCCTTTTTGTATGTGTTTGGTAATTCTTTCAGCAAATCATAAACTAATACCAGGACTAAATCTCTGTCCATGAAATGAAAAATAAATTGAGTTAAAGAAAGTGAAAAAGTATGAAAGGCCTTGGATGTTTTATTGTGACTTTATTAAATTGTATCATCTCTATGCTCTATGGTATCCCCAGGGGTTACTGTTCTGAGGAAGGACAGAGAGCTAGATAGGTACATGTCCCCAGATCAAAAGCAGAGATGGTTGGAGGAAATTCGTATGAAAGTGTTTAATTCAATCCTTTAATTTTTAAAATGGAAACTGAAAGTAATAATAAAAAAAACCAACAAACTGAGAGAGGTGTGAGATAGTACAGGACAAAAGGCAAAAGTCACTTTGGGGCACTGATTTTCATTAATGTATTTGATGGTAGGTTACTTAGAAACTATAAACACATGTAATCACAGAATATGTTCCAATGCAAGGGAATAGCATTTAATTAAAGATAAGAAAGAGTACTGTACATCACTGAAAAGCTGTATTTGTGTCCTACTTACCATCACAACACAAGGCTATTATTACACAATAAACAAGAAATCACATGCTCTGCTTTGTAGGAAACAGCGATTTCCTTGGGAAAAATAATACTACAATACCAATAATATTATTTTTACCTTTGTATCTCATTTTCATCTCCAGGTGATTCATAAAGGTGAGTAACAGTTGAGATACTTCTTCTAGTAATGAGCAAGAGGAAGCATTAAAGGTGTTCCTATAACCTTGAAAGGTTACCTAGCTAAGCTGTGGGGCAGAAGCGAAAATGCAAGGTTACAAAGGCTAAAAGTCAGTTCTCTTAACTGCTAAAAATCCATTTCCCAATAGCATCTCTACCTCTCTTCTTCAACAGCAGCAATATTAAAATGTCATGTTATTACTCAGTATTAGGCTACTGAGCTGTACAAGAAAAGGGTCAGTTTGAGTAAGTTCCCCAATGTCCTATGTGGATGGTACTCAGGATTTGCACTTGTCCCTGAACACCCCTGAATTTGCAGATGCCCAGTGACTGCAGGGTCTCACTCCTTTGCTGGCTTCCCCATGGCCCCTGCGGTAGCCCAGGCTGCCTGAAGATAACATTAAATGCAAGAGGACAAAAGCTTTATGATAGCCTACTGGAAACGTTGTCCAGAGATCGTGCAACAGCAGCAGAGGAATAACCAAAACCACTGTCTGCTCAGAGAAGAGGAAAGAAAAAGGCAGTCTAGAGAAGATTCTGATTTTGAAGAGGACACATCAAGCCATAGAAAAAATTATGCAGATATTCTCTCTTTGGGGCTTACATGCTACTGAAATTTGTGGTCTTTAGGTCCGCCTAAATAATTCTTGAGGCTCTGTTGCCAATTTGATCAAGTCAGGATTTGCCATGCACAATTTATGTTCCAGAACATGTAGGTCCAGAGGCCATAATCCAGCAGATGATACACTGTACAGTTCAGATCTAGAAACACAGAGGAATTGGGAGGTAAAAGTCAGCCACAGTACAACAGCACACAGCAGTTGGCACCAAGGTTTTAAAAATACAGATTCCCAACCCCAACCTTCACACTAAAGAAATGGAAATGGAAACAAAGTTCTGAAAGTTAGAAGCAGGTGGAGGTCAACAGCAACATGTAATGGCAGGGAGCTGAAAAACTCTGATCCTTTCATCAAAAGCGGCCTCAAAAGAAAGGACCAAAATAGAACCCACTCCTGGTCACAAAGTTGAGAGGCTACATTTGAATAGTATCTCTGTATCTTTATGTAATGATGTTGCAGCTACTGAGAATAGGGAGCTGTCTGCTGCTGCTCAGAGCCTCACACCAAAGCCCAGGAATGGTTTTTGAAATCTATTTTTTAAATGCATGCATGTATGTGTGTATATATATATATGCTCATTCTACCTTTTGTGGATTTTCTGATCCCCCTTTGGAATGACAGATAATTGCATTGCCTTTCACTAAATTGCTCAAAAATTCAGTAGATGTTTTCCCAAATATACTTTTTTTTTTTTTTTTAAAGAGCAAGTTAGTGACTATAAGCAAAGCAGACAAACATCTATAGAAGTACATATCTAAATTCTTCTAAGTCAAGTTAAGACCATTCTTTCCAAATGGCAATGCCCTTGCATATCAAACACCATCTGAAGTCTGACCCTTCCAGAGCCTTTCCTGTTAAAGAAAGTGGATTTTATTTGTTTTACTGTGTATACATAGATGAGATCAGCCTCTAAAACCAGATTAAAAAAAACAAAACCCACTATGTTTTCTGTATTCAAATTTTAATTGAGATACAGAGCTCAAATTAGCTGTCCAGAAGCAAAAGTGTACTGGGAAGAGGAAGGAAAGAGAGATGAAGAAAAAAAGCAGGTGTCATTTAAAGTATATTACTAAGTCCTGTTGCTTTTTAGAGTATTCATGTGTTTGCAGAATCAAGACCTTAGACTAAAGTATACCCTAGGCCATGATTGCCTATATGCACAGCAACAAGCACAGTACCAGCGTTTGCCATGCAAAGGAGCACATCGAATAAGAATAAAACAATGCCAACAAAATCCCCCTCACCCCATGCGCAAATTAAATTTCATGATGAGCAGGCCTGAGGGAGGGAAGCAGCAGTGGAGGCCTGGCATGCCATGTTAAGCTGAATCTCCCTTCTGCCTACTCCTCCACCCCTTTTTTTTCCTCCTCCTCGCCATGTGGCATCCTACTCTCCTGCTGCTTGCCTGCTACGCCTCTGCATCCCCTCCGTGAAGCACCGTACGGTAGCAGTAGCAGCAGCAGGAGCACGCTGCCAGTCCCTGCCTAATCATCCCCCACCATGCTGTCCAGGAAGACCTGCTCACCCCCTCAGCCTCCTGTCCCACCGACCATCACGTAACTAATAGGGGGAAGTGAGGCACCAGCACCACAGCCAGGATGCTCAGGCACCTTCTGGACTTGCTGTGGTTGAGGATGAAAGTGTTAGGCAGCTGGTGGGTATTCTCTCCCTGCAAAGACCTCACCAAGGCTGTTGTTGCTGCCACACCTGCAATTTATCAGGCAATCTAGTAGGGACTCTCAAACAGCCTCCATGAGGCATTTGGACTTACTATCTCCTGTCACCTGGGGCAGCATATTGAGCTGTTCTGTGCCCCTTTTCAGGATGAAACCTCACAGACACTCTTTAGGGTGGATTTCACTGTGGTTAATCCTGTGCCGGTCACTCACGGCTATAGCTGATGCTTTATCACTCTCTATCATGGCCCCTCCACTTAGTTCCTGGTGGTGCTGGAAGAACTTTGCTGAACTTCTCCACACTTCCCTTCTGCTGCCAGGAAAGCTGGAGGAGGAGCCATGGGGTTAGCAGGAGGGGAGGTGGAGTGCTCCGAACTGCAGCGACAGGCCAGCAGCACCGGTGATAATACTTTTACCACTAACAAACCAAGAGACACCTTATCGCTGAACCTAAGTACAGCGTATCTCTTTGCTGCAGGCTGGACATTGTTCTGAGATGACCAACCCATGCAAATCAATTTACAGTTTCAGCATGATACGATCTGCTGATATCATAAGGGATATAAATACGAACACAGTAAAACCATCATGCCTAAAAGCCTATGTGTGCACCAACTTTCCACAGACAAAACCTGAAAATGCTCTCACCTCTGTATACACATCTTCCTCATGTTTGCAGAGGAGCATTCAAACATGCTGAGGAGGGCTGGCTGTGCCTGCGGGCTCTGCGCAGGCAGCTTCTGCCTGTAGACAGCCATAATGGGCAAGCACAGCTCTTCCCAATGTAGTCTGGACCAACTCAGCCACAGACCCTTCCAGACCCAAACTGCCAAGTTGTGAGACCTTACAAACTCCTCTTAGCAGTGGGTCGGGGATCTCTTCATTGTATGTCACAAACCTGCCCTAGAAGCTGTAGCTATAGCCTTGCTACTGTTTCATTGCTGCCACCTTCAGATTTTATTAAGATTGGGGCACCTTTTTCACAAAAAAAAAGTTCACAGTTGAAAAAAGAGCTTTTCCTAACTGCAGAGGGAAAAAAAATAAATGTGCCAAAAGCCTAAACAGAGACACCCAAAAGGCCCAGCATTCCAGAGCAAGAAAAAAAGGACATTTTATCAAGTACAATAAAAGAAACTAAAACAGCAAATGCTTCTTCAGTCACATGCACAGTGCTCAGGCTTACCTCATGAATCCTGAATGCCTGGGCTTACCGACTTGCTGTCCTATATGAGATTGGGCTTCGTGTGCTTTCAAGAGTGTGAACCTGAAACCATTCCCCAGCTGGTCAGCATCCACCAAGACAGAAACTCGCAGAGCTGGGGGACTTTGGCTGACCAGAAGCCACCTTTTGAGCGATTAAGAGCACAGTAATCAAGATGCAGTAGAAACCTGAGGGGTCGTGTGAGAGGTGAAACTTCAGCTGTACTCCCCTCACCTAGCAGAGTTCAGCAGGTGAGCTTTGGTGCAGGAAAGCAGGCAAGTAGGTGGGAGGCTCAAGGCTGGCCTGGCATAGTTCAGTATTGACCTGGCTTTGGCTTCTCCAGTCAGTGCCATGCAGAAGTGCTGCTGCTCCCTGAAGCAGCATACGTGTGCTTGTACGCTGCTGAGTACCGCTTGGGTTTAACTGTACATCACCACAGGCATCTTACCGTATGCTTGAGGACTTAATTTTTTTGATTAATTTTGTGAAACATTTAGATTCCCCAAGGAGGCTCATTTTGTGGCTATTTGGGACATTTGGTATTCAACCTGCGTGTCTCTGGGGTGTGTGCAATTCAAACCTTTCAACTTTTGGAGATCTATCAATTGCTCATGAGTACTTGGATTAGTTGGTTTGAAGGCTAGAGGCCACTTGCATAATAAAGACACGCTTTTGAGCAACCAAACCCACAGCTACCATTTGAATTGTATAAAACCACCCAGTCTTAACTTAAGGACAAGCCCAAGTGAGTTGTTTCAATAACGTATTGCTTCCCTTATTAAAAAGCCAAAACGTCTTATTTCCAACATGAATTTGTCCAGCTGCAGCTTCCAACCATCTGATCTCACTAAGTGATCTGTGCTAGGACAGAGAACTGAATTTTTTTTCCAATACCGGTCATTCTCAATTTCTGGTCATGAAATACATGGACTTTCATAATAATAAATCAGGTATGGTTCCTCAGTAAAAGGTACAGAATCCAGAATCCAAATCGCCTCCTTATCTCTTTTCTAAACTTTTTTTCAGCACTCACAAAATTACAGAAGGCTTCCTTTAGGATGCTAAAAAAGAAACAAAGCTGGTGTTCTCACCTTGTTTGCAGACCAAAGAACCAAAATAGATTTATTGTGTATAACAGGCCTAGAGAGCTTGTTGTATTTTTTTTAATGGACCAGTGAAGGAAGGACATTCAAAACCCATTTTAGAACTAGAGCTGTACTATAACCAGTCTGCTTCAAAGGCAGATTTACTGAGGAGGATAAAAAGGCTTAACCCTCATCCTACGTAATTAGCTCTAATCAGTGAGAGATATTTCTGCCACAGGCTAAGGGAATTGCCACAGCACTGCAGAGCCCCCATACCCTTATCGCTGCTGTCCCACATCCTGGTGATTTCACTGTATTTACTCTGTCCTCCCTCTCCTTTGGTTATTATCTCCACTTTGCTTCAAACCAGAGAATGCTCAGTATTTTTCTGTTTCTATTGAAACGGATTTCAATCAGGAATATCTACCCTTTGAGGACTCCACTGAGGTATTAGTTACATTTTTAAGGGACACATATACCTTTCAAAATCCTGCTGGCCAGAGCATGAGGCTGAGACTCATGAGAGGCGGGTACACTTAGTAATAACCACTATCAGCATCAGCATCCAGCTTAACAAGCTTCTCCTTTTCCCCCCCCGCCTTAGATTGTAGCTTAAATATTACTTAGAGCAGAATGAAGCGACCATCCTCAGTACTCCAGAAACTGATGTGTACTGTTAAGTACTTTCTGCAAGGAATTGTCTTCTTGGATCCTGCTTGTACCTCACCAGTACAAAAAATCTACAATTCCCCATTGAAGAAAATTGTGAAGTGTAATTTTTCAAAGAGAATTAAGTACTATATTTTTATCTACAGTTGTTGCACAGATGATTTATCTCAAGTTGTGCTTTGCAAAAGAAATACACTTCTAAATACATGTTTTATGCTTTCGCTAGTCTGTATTGGAATGAAAAAACCAGATATTCAGTGAGACCATGTTTTCAAGCTAGGTCACCTGTGCTGTCTTACATCTACTGGAGTGAATGTCCAACTTTAAATCTCTATCTATTCCTCTCCTACTATTTCTCAACGATTGTTACAGTCTTTAACACAGGTCAGCTGAGCTGTTTCGATAGTGAAAGACAAACATCACATAGGTAAGGTTTTGTTACTCATTTTCACTAAAAGACGGGCAGAGCTGATTCCTCTGAAATTTCAGCTGTCAGGAAGTGATGATTATTGTGTAAGTTATCTTTCTTTTATTGATAATTCTAGCATGTCAGTTACTTTGAAATGTATAGATACCTGCATATGAAGTGTCAGATACGTATACATCCTGATGCCAAACAAAGAGGCAGTTGATCCCACTGTGATGGCACTTGAGCTCGTGTACATGGAATTGCTTCAGCTGTAGGATGGCACCACTGGTTTTAGAATTCGACCCCATAGTCTGCAAGGAGATGTGTGAAAGCATGTGGCCATGTGCCAGGCTCTTGGCACAGTAGGCAAATCACAAATTTAGGCATCTCTTAAAAATGCAAGCTGAAGAAACATTTTTTGATGATTACATAAATTAGCGGCATAAGATCTATTGTAAAGCATATAATGCTCTTTCTGAAACAGGAATATCAGGATGGATCAGGATCTGATTGATCTCTGTCTGGTACCTTGTGTAGGTATTCAGACATGTCCAAAAATGAGTGCCCAGAACTACCAGGTCAGGATAGAATATGCACAGGGATGTAGAGTCAGGAGGTCTCTGATCACAATGCAAACAGTGTCTGGGCCAGATTCTCTGGGCAATGTTATCTTTTCTGACATAGGACAGGGAACAGAGCTGTGCCCTTTAGTCCTGTTCAAATCCTAGATGTGGCCTACAAAGACTATCTCCTTGTACAAGTGGAGGGTACTGAGGGTTTGTACCGTGACCAGAGGAAGGCTGTACACTGCCCTGGTGCTCTTGAATGTCAACAGTTATAAACTTTGAGCAATAACATATCTTGTTTCATGGATTTATGATCAACAGCCTGCATTGCCCATTGACCTCAAGGTAGTTTTATTGTACATCACCATGATGTGGTCACATTTCTCTCGGTTAGAACTGCTGCTTATTGCTTCTTTCAACGACATCATGGCTTCATGACTCAGTTGGCTCTGACCTGGCTGTTGCTGTAAGGGCAAATGTGGGTCCCAAAGGTTGGTGGCTACACTCTGTCAGGTGTGTGGACCCCCAAAGTCCCTCCTGCTGCTGAAGTCACGCTACGGGTATCTGAAAGGCATTCCACTTTTTGCTTCCTTAGGGAGTTGCAGTATTGAGGCAAACGTTTTGTTTCTCCACCTCTCTTGCATCTTTGTCCTTGCCAAGATTTTTCTTTCAACCTTTCTTGTTTCACTGCAGAGCTCCTACACTGGCCTCTGCTGCCTGCGTTATTGGTAGACTGTTCCCTCCTGCTCACTGCTTTCTTTTACTGTATTGGTTTGACCTTTTCCTGGGATAGCTAGCTGTTCCCTTGCTATCTGGAAGTGTTTCTCTAGGGCTAGATCTCTTCTTCTTGTACTTCTCTGTAAGAGAGGCTCATGTGTCCTACAGATGATCTTGGCTCCATTTAGGGAGTGTTTAACATCTCCAGAGCTATAGATTTTGCAGCTCTGCAAGGTAGGTGTCTATCTCAGCTCCTGCTTCTTGAGGTGGGGTAAAAGATACAATATTTCTCCAGAGTCTCATTCTGTCTGCAGGGTCACGATTCTAATCAAACACCTTTATCAGTTATTCCAGTGTTTCAGGCATTATTTCTGGCAGCTGCATCTCACTTGCTTCTTGTCCTTTAATTCCCAGTGAGACAGTAAAAATCTTTACTTTCATTTTCTCATCTTTATCTCTCATGGTCAGCTCTGTATACAGACTTGGTTCTGGCTTCCCTGTTACTATATGGGAGTTTTTTTATCTCCCTTCATGCTACTTGTTTGCTCTCTTTCTAGCTGCTGCTCTATAAACTTGCTTTTCCTTGCTTGCAATGGGTTCACTACCTGGGTTCATATACCACATGGCTGTGTGATCCCATGAGGGAACTGTAATACTTCTAGGTGTGGCACTCTATTAAGACCATTTCTTTGTTTATGCTGATATGCTACAGACACTGGCTTCCTGGTGCTGATAAACTCTTCTGTCCTGCAATTCTTGTCTCCTTGTTGTGTTTCCAGAAGGCAACTGCAAGTGTCCCCCAAGGTGTCGTCCATCACAGTACCCTGCACTTCTGCCAGGGTGGCAGAGTGGGACATGCAGGGACAGCGCCCCTCTGTGCTTTCATTCTCTGCTTGAGTGCAGTAAAGGGTCGAGATCTTTACCATATGGCAGGATAAAACTGGCCAGACATGATGGGACTGCCCAGATGAAATAGGCAGAACTTGTACCGTCACACACACACATTTGCAGGGTTTGAACTCTGTCGTACCTGGAGAGAAACACTTTACACTGTAATTCATCTCAGCCTAAAATGCATCCAAAGAATTACTCCCCAAAATGCTTGTTTCCCTCCTTGCTTCATCAAAGGAGCAGAATATCTCCAGAATGGAGATAGCATGAGATGGGAATATTTGGGAAAGAAGGAAACTTAGAGAAATGACCCAAGGAGGAATACTGATTTTGCTCTGATTTGCTGGGAGAAGAACTTCTTGTTCTTTTGTACTTAAAAATGGAGAAAACTCTTTCTGTTGTTTGCTGCCAGTATTCAGGGTCCAACTCTTCTCTCCTGCAGCCTTTAAAGTAGTTGCTACTTCCCTTTACTCAGTGCAGCTATCCCAGTATAAGACCAACAACAGAATAGAGAACCAGGCCTTTTTTTTTTTTTTTTTTTTTAAATAGATGAAACAAAGTAGATGAATGAAAAGCTCTGCTCTCCTGGTGTTAATGGAAGGCTTCTTTGTATTTAATACCATGGAGAAAATTTGTCCAAGAGCAGTTCAACCAAATGTAAATATTGCCCCCTACTAGTACGGCCTAGATCAATGAGAAGCTGGATTATCTGCCTCATAAATGCTACCATTTATGTTAGATCAATGCTGGGGCGGGTTACAAGTATGCACCTGATCTTCCAGTACTTTTCCTTTATGATTTTCTTTTTTTTTTTTTTTTTTGTAATTTCTTTTCAGTCAATGCAATGCCGGTGAAATCTCTTGGATTGAGATCTCTGGAAACTGAAGTCATCTGGTTATCAGCAGAGCAGCCTCAGGTGTGGCACTGGCCTGTCCCTGGGTTGTTTCCAGGAGATACACCCCAGATAGCTCCATCCCAGTGCCCTCTAGGCAATTGGTCAGTTTGACAAAGACAGGTGAGTGCAAACTGCAGCACACGTCCATACCCTGAGGTTTCCTCACTCAGATTAATAGGCTGCCGAGCTCATTCCTCACTGTTCATGTAGCTTAGGTCCTTATTGTTATGTTGAGTTCTTTGGTGAACATGATAAAGAAGTGGAAATTAATTTTCATTACATTCATTTTCATTTCATAGAGGAAATGTTTTTGTCTCCTCCTTCCAAGAGTGTTCCCAGAAAGTGAAAGTCTTGCAGTGTCTACGAAGAAAGTTGCATTGTGATCCAGCAAAACTATTAAACATGTGCTTAAAATTATAAACTATCGCGCGGACTGAAGCACTCTGCCAGAATGAGGACATCTTCCTTCAGTCCTGATTTTTCATTTTGTGATTATCAAAGTAAGGGAAGGCAATAACACAGGGTAGGCTTAAACCACAAGTTCACAAGCATCATCCCACACATCCAACCCCAGAAGCAGCTAGTTGGGGCCTGAAAAGCACATTTGTGCTTTATATTGCCTCCAGATCCAAATTCTCATGTCCACTTAGTGCTGCATCCTCTGGCCTCTGGCTGGACCCAGTCAGCTTTACCCAAGCACCCCTGGACGGCACAGACCCCATGCACATGCCTGCAAGCTTCCTACAAAACTAGGACTTTCCACGAGGATGGAGTTCTTACGCATAGACCAGAGGGAGATCAGTGCTGATTCTTTAGGAAAATTCCTGTGAGACAGGGTCGCTACAGCTTCGTCACGGCCACAGCAACATGTTCAAGCAATTTGAGACGAAGGCGGCAGTGCCAAAGCTTTACAGGAAATCTGCACTATGAGGAGAAAAAATGGTTCAGGACACCCAGAGGAGTCTTAAAGCAATATGATATTTTGTCAAATTTAATTCAATTCCACACATTTTGCCAGCACTTTCCAAATTTCGTTGTCCTATGAATTTGGCAACTCTTCCTTGTCTATCCTTACAAAACAGGATCAGCTTTCAAAGAGAAATGTACCCAAGCAAAATCTGCATCTTCTCTGCCAGCAATTAGAGGAACATTTTCCATCTCCTTTACCTTTCTGTAAGAACCTTCTCGCTTCTATTCCGAATAGCCTTTATAGGACACATAGTCCTTTACCCTGATCTACAGAAGGATTTAGTAGCTAAGGAATTTACTGATCTTTCCATTTTAGAAGCTGAATCTCCTTCAAGAAACTGAGCAGAGTTTGGAAAATAAGGTTTTACTCATTGCTGAGACAAAATACGTATCTTCTGTAACAGTGATGAAAAGGTAGTATCTCTGATGAGGTTAAAAGAACTAAATAACCCTTGTAGAGTCCAATAATAACTGAAAGAGCAGTGGGCTGTATGCAGACACTCTCACAGGTGCATTCATACCTTGCCATCTACTGAATAGAAAATGAACTGGCAAGTTCTGTTGCCTAAAAGTGCTAAGAATTAAAGAAAATTTTCCTTTGGCTCATGTTGCTTGAGTGTTTGTCCTGAGAATTGGAGAACTAGGACCACTGTTGTCACACTGCAGCAGCAACTCTGAAGATTCAGTGAGCCAATACTCTTGCAATGGTTTGTATTTTTAGTGCTTTTCCTTGCAGAGGTGTTTGGTTTTTTTTCAAATCCCGTTGCTGAAGGGATTAGGTGGGGTGAGGGGAGAGATAACTATCCAAGAAAGTGAGAATATACATCTGTGAGTCATCACTTGTCTTAACAGACCAGTCCTGAGAGCAGAGTGCTAGAGAAATGTCTATTTTAGTCCAATAGAAAAAAAAAAAGTTTGGAGAAGTGAACATTTCTGCACAGATTGTCACTACTTTGTGAATACTCACTGAAAAAGCCACGAATCTGGTACAGCTCTACAGCAGACAACTTTGGAGGAAAGCTTATTCTCCGGCCGTGAATTATGCACAGATAATTATACTGTTCTTTTTTGGCAGCCCACTCTGTGGTTCCCATCTTGGCACATCATCTTCTGTTCCAAGTCATACACCCATTAGCTTGAGCCTGAGAGCCCTTCCCCGGGTCACACGCACAACACCCTCTGAAGGAGTGGAACCATGATGACAATTTGTCAGATATGATAACTAAGAAATTAGTGCCTCACGTCGCCGTCAACGTTTGGGGTTTCTGATACAGCGCATGTAGAGCTATTCATTAGGCATGTTTGACAGAGGGTGGGAGTGGAGAGGTTGTTTTGTCTTCCTTCACTTTTAATTCTGACAATTGCAAATACGCTGCAGGCGTCTCAGCTCAAACACTCATTGCACTATCCTGGCTAAATCCTAGTGAGGAGAAGAAATGAGCTCTCTTGGGTGACCACTCCAGTGTGTAGGAGTGAAGCATCCTTTTCATATTCTGTCAGCGCTACAGTAAAAGCAAAAATCTTTCAAAACATCCTTCATGTATATATTCAGATTCCTCATACTTTCATTCCACTTTAGGAACATAAGATCATTGGAGACGTCCTATTTCTAACAAGTATTGTGGAAATACATTGTCAAAGCCTTTTAAAATGTTCCCTTAGATACCTCATCTTAAGAGGCAGCCGAGCTTTCAGCAGCTGTTAGGTACCGTAGTTAGCTACAACTGCTACGATTTGTTGCAGCTCAGCCTCCTGGAATAATTCCTGTCAATGAATCATTATGGATTAGGCCGTACTTAAAAGGTTAATTTATATACAACTGCTGGAGCTTGTATTGACCCTTCTTACAGTGGTCTAAGGCTCTGAATGTTTTATTGCCTTTCTGTATAAACAAAAGTTCCAGATAACTGCATATCCTTGACAAGATGTTCTTAACTCTTTCAGCGATGGACAGCCTTTCTGGGACAGCTCTGCCCATGAGGATGCCAGAAACAGTGTATTGGGGGCATATTGACACCTCTTCTTTGAGGTGCCCGCCGTGCTTGCAAAGGCCATCCCATTGCATCACGGCAGTGCCAAACTGGATTGCGTAGTTTTGCATCCCTGATAAAAATACAAGAAAGGAAGGCTGTGAGAGGAGAACTAAAGTCTTTTAGTAGAGGAAATTATATGATTTAAGGGATACGCTTATTGTTTGCTGCTCTTGCTTCTGCCTGGAAGAAGGACATGTGTGCCTGGGAGGGTGTCCATTTCTTTCCAAGTCTGTCACCTTTCTAATAAAAATATGACTCACCCTTACAAACCTTGTCACCTGGTGCAAGCTTAGCCACAGCACAGATAGATGTTAGAGCTTTAAGTCTTATTCGTGAATAAAGTTAACTGCATGTCCTGGACATTTCTCCACACCCTATCCACAAGATCACAAGTAGTGTTCAGGTACCCAAGACACGCTTTAATCCTCAAACATACATGGCTTGGGAAAAGAGTAGAAACAGTCTGCAATAAAAGCTCAACAGTGTTTTAAATGTCTACAGTTGCTTTGTGCAGTAGAGATTGCTTGCAATCCTTCATGGCCCAACCATATGTTATAGGAACACTGGCTGATCTCAGCCATCTTCTCTGTGCATCTGCTGCTCCAGCGCTGCAACCTGATCCTTCCCACAGACAGGCCTGTCGGTACTGCGGCCAGGACCTCTGCCATCCTGAAACGGTTGCGGTGGAAACACAGATGAGAGACTCCCTGGGCTGTATTCAGCATGGGCTTTTCAGGTTTCCAGATACTACTGGAACCTGCAAGCACATCCCAACTGGAGTATCCCTTGTTGTAATGTCTGTCCCACAGATCTTTGTGCTACACAGGTTGAGACTTTTCAGCACACCTTAGACATCACGTGCCTCACAGGGCACTTGATTTCCTTGCATGTGTAAGGCCCATCCACTATGCATTCTCTCAGCCATCCACTACCCACATGTGAAAGCATCCTCCTTGTTGCCTCTCCTCTTCTCAAGATTTCTGAGGCAAAGACATGGGATGTATGTCTTTCTCAAGTTTTTCTTAGATGGAGAGACCTAGCCCTTCTGAAGCCATTTCAGTCCATGTTTGCCAGAGATGTTTCTATCATCTCTTCTTTCTGATATGGACCAGAATCTATAGTTTTTTCATAACTTAGGATGGTTACAGTTGGAAAAGGCGATCACCCTCTCTTCCCAAACAGGTAACAGCCCTCAAAGTATTGGTGTAGAGTGAATACTGTTGCTACCATGGGTTGTGTTGCTATAGCTGGGTGTTGAGGTTCCCAAACTCTTGTGAGGCAGATGTTTCAGAGCTAGTCCAAAGAGCTTGTATGCCAGCCTGTATCCATCTCTGGTTATCTGAGCAGTACTGGCCACAAGCAGCCCAGTTTCCTGGGGTGGCAGAAAACTTACACAGCCATCTGCCGACACACGACTCAGAGCTAAAACTGAAATAGTCTTACCATGCATCACCTTGGGCTACTCAGGTTAAATTGAGCTGCCTTATCAGTACTGATAAACCCTACCCTGACATATCTAACAGTAGTCCTTCCTCTCTTCTGCCAAGACAGTAGAGCATTGTTCTCCTTCAGATATGAAGGATATAAGCAAGACCTCTGTCTCCACTTCCCATGTGCCCTGAAAGCACAAGTATACAGGACCCTGCTGTACAATATAAATGCCATCCTTCATACAGAGCCTGGCCTCTTCTGCCCCAAACATCCTGAAGATACAGAAAAAGTTTTTTATCTCTCCTAAATAAACATTATTCCCAAGTCTCATGCTAAGAAGTTTCCCTCTATCATCTATGAGATTACCAGAGAGCTACAGGACTTTTTCTGCAAAAGCTATATGTTGGTTCCATGCAGTGGAAGGCCTCTCCTAATCCTGGATGGAACGCCTCTGCTAAGCTCGTCACCAAACCTGCCTGGGCAGGTTATCAGTCCTTCTTTGCTGCTGTTTGCCCCTGTATCTCTCCTCTTTCTAGAGATCCTGTGTCTCCCTCAGACACAAGTGAGGCTGCAACCCAATGCTGTCCTTCCTGGTGGCACTCATCCATGCAACCAGGGAAACTAAGAGGCCAAAGTGACCTTCTCAGGTTCTCAGATGTAAGGAAGTGGCACACTGCTTTATACTGAAATGTACATTTAGTATCAACTGTTCATTAGATCACATAAAAAATGCCAGCCTGGCTTAAAACTAAGTGCAATACCAATCTGATCAACAACAAAAACAACTCAGCATGCCCAGGGTGCTCTGTTGTGGTACCTTGCTGCTGCCAGACTCCTCACAGGGCTGGAGGTGCTGGTTGTCGGGACAAGCATTTGTGAGGTTTTGTCATGGGAGTGTGACTGAGCAAGCACAGAAGTGTCTCTTGATCCTGCTCCTGTTCTTGCATCTTGTGCTCTGAGGAGCAGGTACATGAGATGCTTAGTGGGGTCAGTTTTGCTTAGGGAGGGTTAACTCACTGCTTGTTGCCACATTCATGTCCAGC
The DNA here is from genome assembly GCA_013396935.1 of Baryphthengus martii. NCBI lineage: Eukaryota > Metazoa > Chordata > Aves > Coraciiformes > Momotidae > Baryphthengus > Baryphthengus martii. The sequence continues at coordinate 97,424 of VWZK01006348.1, read as the reverse complement.
TCTTGTCTGCCAGAAGTGATTTGTGGTGTGGTGTGTTATTTTTGCTGAAAACAGAGGTATTTCTGCTAGGAGGAGAAAATGGATCTAACTCCTGGACAAGAAAAGCAGATGAGGATCCACCTCCGTTAGAAACTGGGAGCTGCTTTAGAAGCCTAAAGCAGGTCAGCCTTTTCTCATAATAACTATGTGGAGAGAAGAAAAAAATCTCCTCCCATATCCCCTGGATAGAGATGCAACACAGAAGGGAAGGCTTACTTTCTTCTTACTAGCCTGCCTGAGCTCAAGGCCAGGTTTCCCCTGAGAAGAGGCCCAATACACGGTACACTGTTTTCAGCAGCAAGACATCCCTTGCAGAAGCCCTTCCACTTGTTGTAGATAATAAAATATTTATTTGCCCAGAGATTTGGACCTCTCTTCCTTATTTCACATTAGTGTGCTAATCTCTGGCAGCAGAGTAAGTCTCTCTCCCCCTCACATGTGCGCAAGTGCTCTCCTCCTCCACTTCAATGGATATTTATTTTTCATATAAAGAAGACTAACTGGAAGACCAGAGTATCTGATTACCTGGGGGCAGCACGTAATGCTGAGATGATGTACAGTGAGCCGGCAAAGTGTTTAAAAGGTGGTCTCTACTTCCCATTTTAAATGGTGTGGTTGCCATGGGGTAAAATGGGGTGTATGTCTTAGCAGTCTTCTTAGACCCCAAAACAGTGGGCATCTAGATAGTTTCAAATGTAGCTCTACTCCTCTGAAAGGACTTTTTCTCTGATATATAGTTTACTTCTCTGATGGGACCGAAATCGCATTTGGCTAATATCCAATCTTTTTGCTTAAAAATGGCATGGAGCTTAGGGATGATAAAAACCCAGAGCCACAACCACCTCCTTATCTCTCTTGGCTTGGGTGATACCTCTGTTATAAACAGAGAAATTTCTAGCACATTTTTTTTGTCCTGACACAGGCCTCTTTCTGGGGAATTGCAGGGTTTTTGTCTTAGAATTTCTGTCATTGGATTATTGAGTCCAAGACTAGCAGAAAAAGAAGAACTTCTGAAATTGCTCTGCATTTGTGAACTTGAAAATAAACAGAAATCTCAACTGTATCATGAATGTGGTGTTCTCCTTCATACCCAATAATCGCAGAAAGTTTAGTGAGGCCACTTACATGAATGGACATTTAAAAATGCAAGCAAGAAGACCACAGTTTGTCGCCTAGAAAATCTTTCAAACTTCAACACAGGGAAAGTCCTGCGCCTTATTACCCTTCATCAAAGAAATCAGCCATTGTAACTACCTTGAACATTGGCCGTACCTAGAATGCTAGAGAGCATTTTTCCAACATTACAAAAAAAATTGTCATGACAACATATTATTAATAACTAAGCCTGCTGCTGTTCTTCCTCTGTGGCACCGAAATGCTAGAAACTACTTAAAGCAGGAAAGATAATAATCTGTTTAATAAACATGCTTGATTGTGGGAGACAGTGCTTCTAGAGCTTTTCTAGTTGAACAATCAGCTAATCTGTATTAAAAACAGAAGACAACAGGGGAAAGAGAAGAACTTTTGGAAATGGAGTTCATTAATTTCTGTCAAACTCTTTTGTTTGAAGATTTGTGAATGGGAGAAAGTGTATATTGAAGAATTTATATGTATTTTTGCAGTATGCCTCTGACCAGAGCAGATCAGAGTGTTGGCTTCTGGGCTGGATAGTGAAGATTATGTGGCTTGGGCAACAGAACGCTTTGGTGGTGAGAATTACTGATGCTTTTACCTCAGTTACTGTTTCCAACACTGCTCTGGTTTGTAACTGCCCACTTCTGATGGCTGCTTTCAATAAACTGATTGGTATCTCAGACGTGACCATCACTAGGACTGGCTTCATTAAAGCTCCACGAAGTGGTGTGGCTGCGAGGTGCTTCTTTGCAGCATAGACCAGCAAAGCCACAACTGCTGTTAATGACTGACCACCTATGCAAATCTCACCTACTTTGGTCTCTGCACCAGGAAGTTCTGATGGCCACCTGCAGCTGCAACCTCTAACTTACACAGGACTTGAGGGCACTACTCCTGTGTAAGCATCCCTCTCACCAACCCTAGCAGCTGCAGCAGTCAGACTGTGGCTTACACCAAAAAGGGTTCTTCTGCCCACACCAGGCACCCTTTCAGAACAGGATTGAAGCAGGTGTGAGATAGCAGTTTGTACAGTTATCATTCAACCTGCGCCTATGTTGTGACTGAATATATGCCCTCAGGTCTACAGAGAGCAGTACACAGCCTTTCTTTTAAAAAAAAATGTTATATTGGAAATCATTTAGTGTACTACAAAGCCAGTAACTGGGTGTGTCTGTTGAAACTCTGAGTCATTTCTGAAGTCCACTCCAAAGCCAAGTCATTTGAGCCCTAACGGGTAAAGGAGCAGTTAAGCAATTACTGCAGCACTGCAGTCCACACTGCTGATAAAAGAGAAGGGCTCAGGTTGTTGTCAAAGCTCAGAGAAGTGGCCATCCCCATTTTGATATTAATCAACAGGGCTAAGCTTTTAATTCATGCCCTTGTCAATATTGTTGCGATAGGATGTGGAAGAAAATTGGACATGGATTCATTTCAGTCAACCCAAGTTATAATTATTGGTCAAAAGTCACAATGCCAGACACATTTATTGTTAGTTATCTCAGTAATCTTTAACCTTCCATGGCAAAAGATCTCCAAAGAGAAATAGAAAACAAACAAGGGTTGGGCATTAAAACATAATGACTCAACCAAACCTGTGCTAGTTTAAGGCACCATTTTCTCTTCTTTTGTTTTAAATGTCCCTCCAAGCTTATAAAGCAAGCTTGACATCTGTATCAGGACACAAGAAGTATTAGCTTAATAGTTATATTGTTCATGGAACATCTGTAAAAGAATTAGGTTTTCTGAAATTCGTGGGTCTGGTCAATCAAAACCAAAAGCATCCCCAACCGCTGTGTAATAACTTCACATATTGCTTAAAAGTCTTGTTTTGAACTGAAAATGATCAGTAAGTCTGTGCATAAGTTCCAGCCTCCTTGTTAGGCACTGAAAGGGTAGAGACTTCAGACAAGATACAAAAAGCTCTGAAGAAGTGCATATCGCTGTGCTGAATTCATATGCCACTTGGTGTTATGTGCACCAGAGCACATAAGGTATGTTCAGAGAGAGATCCCTCACCTATTCTTTAAATATGCAAACTGAATCATGAAATGTCATTGGCACAAACAGAACTAGACAGCACTTCTGCCAGCAGGGCAGATGAGCTTGAGTTTAAAGCTCTAAGGAGACCTAGGTTCAAACCTTAGCACTGACTTTCCTGTTTGACCACATCAATTCAGATAATCTTTAGAAAGTGAGGTGAGAACTTTATTTAGGGGGTGGTGTAAGAGCAAGGTGATACAAACTTTTGTAGTTATAGTGTCTCTAAACACAATACTGGAAAAAAAAAAGAGCTGTGTGAAACCATGATTTCATTTCACTGGGATTCATTCCACTGTGGTCTGCAAAGAGATTACACATACATGTTTTGTTTTGCATTTTGGGCTTCAAAAAATTCAGCTATGGCCCTAACACTATGACAATCAGTAGGATTACTGAGACACTTTCAAAGAAGATGTTCAAGCCCTTGATGAACCCATTCTGTTATTCTCTTAGCTGTAGTGTTGTTTGGGGTTTTTTTCCTTGGAATGAATCACCTACTTTGACCTGGTTTTGAATTGACACCATGAGAGAGTACTTTTGGCAGGTTTTTTAATCCAAACCTGTGAGTCCTCCTAGCTCCTAAACACTGTGGAAATAGTTTTAGAAACTCAGGCAGATTAGAGAGAGAAAGAAAGAAAAGGAGCACACGAGAGAAAGAAAGAGAGAAATTTCTCAAAGGGCTAGCAAATCGCAGTAACCTTTTGACAAACGTGGTCTGAGTTCCAAGTTTGCGATGAAACCTGAAGCCAGGCAAATTTCTTGTGATTTGGGGCTCTGCTATGAACATTTTGCACAGCTCTAGCTGAAAGGATCCGTCCTGCTGTGCTGCACTCTGTGCCCTGTGTGTAATGCATTTGTCACTGTGCAGAACAGAGGAGGGGAGTACAGATCAAAGGTGGCAGAGAAAGACGGGCTCTGCAGTATCAGATGATCAAGGTGCCCCTTAAAGTTTTTGTGGTTTTCTGTTTGTTGTTAAATAATTTTATTTGGGATGGTGGGGGGATGCAGAGAGCAATCTGCAGCCCTCTAGTTCTGTGCTTTGCTTATCATTCCTGTCCTTTGCACACTGACCCTTCTCATCAATTAATGCCCTAGATCCCATATAGGGGTCTTCACATACAGAAAATCAATCTGATTCTTTTGAATAAACCCTTGTCTCCCAGAGCAGGCCAGCTCTAGAAGCCCATTTCCAAAGCAGTGTTCGTGATGCTACAAACAGTGGATTTGGATTAATTTCTGCTGTCTTGCTTACGTGCAGAGAACTTCAGGCAGTCAGAAACATCACCTGCAAATATTCCTGACAGTACAATTTTGCCTGTAGCTATGAGGTTCAGTCTCATTGCTCTTAGAACAGTGCCAGGCACATTTTCTGTTTGCGTTATGCTTAATTCATAGACTCAGCATTTGGCATTGTTTGTAAGTCTATCATTATCTTTGTTCATATTGACACCAAAAGCTTCCCTTCGTGTGTGTCTATGAGCTCGGTGGAGCCTCTTTATCAATCAATCAAGCAAGCAGGCAATCAATCAACATGCGAGTATCTGAAGCTGCTAAATACAACAAGAGAACATGTCAGGCAGATACCTGGTTTCTAATTAGGAGTAGGTATTATTCTAATTTCTCTGACTTATTCTGTACTTCATAGGACCTAGGGAAGTACTTTGTCATTAACGTGTCAATAAAGCAATACAAATGAGACTGAAGGGAAATATCAGCTCCCAGCACCACAGAGTCAACCCTGGTCTCTGATGCATTCTCTTGCTGGGGGGCGGGAGTGGGGAATGCACTTTCAGAGGCAGTTGATCAAAGAAATATCATATACAATAGATTTTCCTTTCTTCACTCTAGTGACTGTGTGGCCCTTTGCAATTGATTGAATTTTATAAATTAAGTGAATAAGTGAACACACAATGGCAAGAAGGTTGTGTTACAAACGCTAGGATGCCAGATTCTGCATCCCTTAAGCCAGTGTCTATTGGGAGTAATTCCACTGACAGCAATGGAGTTACACTAGATTTCTTCTGAGGCAGCTTGGATCTGGCCTGCCTTGTTTTTTTGATTGCTGTAATTTAGTTTAATTATTTATGCTAACCCTTTATGCCATACTTTAAATGTACTATGATATATTTTCTCAAGGTAGAGAAAATTTAGTAATATGGATCATTACTGCATCGTTAACACTATTAAATCATTGGAGAGATGAGATCCTACTGCTGATGGTGTGAAAATGAGGAGGTATGTAGATTAGCATAGAGTAAGACAAAAACATTGGACTGTAAAAGCAGGGGGAAAATCCAACAACTCCTTTTAACATCTCATGCTATTTGGAAATATCAAAACCATCTTATTTCTTTTTTCCTTTTGTGACATTTGTAAAAAAAAAAAAAAAAAAAAAGCATATTCCTGGAATTAAAAGTATCCATCTAAAAATTCTGCCTCCGACAATGTACTTTCTTCTACTCCCTGAAAATTTCTCAACTGCACTGATGACAATGAAAATAAAAGAAAAAGAATATGAGAAATAATAGCTTTGATGATTGTAGAACCTGGATAAGCAAAATTATTTTGCTTAGTAAATTATAAATATTTATTCTTAGATGGTTGCATAACACAACTTTAAGGAAGAGCTGTTCTGTTCATGAGATTTAAGGATTGTTTAATGCATGAATGAACTGCTGCCATCTTCTGACTTTTCTGAGTTCTGCAAATTAAAAAGACAATTTTCTACAGTAATCAAGTGCCCTGGGGAAAATACTTGTAGTGTTAGAACTTGGAGGCACCAAGGGCTTTTAAAAATAGTTTTTAAAGAATATGAAGTTCTGCAGGTGTCTTTTACAAGTATGTAAAGAAAGACTAAAATTGGGGTATGGACACATTGGTGGCTTATCATGATGAGAATACTGCCATCATTGCCTGAAAAATATTTCTTAATGCAAAGTTAGACACTAATTTGTTCCTCTACAGCCATATGACAACTCTACTAAACTACTGGGCAATGCCCAATGTGTAAATAGGGTGAAAAAAATGACTTAATGAGCTGGAGGTGATACTGAGATTAGAATCACAGAATCACAGAATCACAGAATCACAGAATGTTAGGGATTGGAAGGGACCTCGAAAGATCAGCTCCCCTGCCAAGAGCAGGATCACCTAGGGCAGGTCACACAGGAATTCGTCCAGGAGGGTTTTGAATGTCTCCAGAGAAGGAGACTCGACAACCTCTCTGGGCAGCCTGTTCCAGTGCTCCATCACTTTTTCATTACGTTTACATGGAACCTCCTATGTTCCAGCTTGCACCTGTTGCCCCTTGTCCTAACGTTGGACGTCGCTGAGAAGAGCCTGGGTCCATCCTTCTGACACTCACCCTTTATATATTTATAAACATTACTGAGGTCACCCTTCAGTCTCCTCCAAGCTAAAGAGACCCAACTCAGCCTTTCCTCATAAGGGAGATGTTCCGCTCCCTTAGAATGCCATTTGACAATGCAAGCTCTAAGGGAAGGCTCATACCTTACCTTTTTTTTAAAAAAAAAAAGAAAAAAAAAAGAAACTTCTGGCTGAGAAAAGCCTTGAATTTAAGCAATTCAGTTTCAAATTTTTCATGTGACTCTTCATCTCAAAGCCAAGAGGAATCTCAGTTCTGAGCATCCACAGCCTCAGGGACATTTGAAATGAGGAGCCAAATTTAAATTGTTGGTTTAGGATTATTTTGTTTGATGCAGTGTTTGCTCATAGAGGCTGGATGTATAATCCTACTCGTTTAACTATCAGTCTCTCATCTACCATCAAGAAAAATCAGGGGTCTGTTAAATTTAATAGTTATTGGTGAGAAATAAAGACATTATGGGCTAATTTAAATGAACTGTGGCTACTGCCTGGCATATTAGCTGGTTTTGCATTGCTTTGTCCTTCCCTGTGGACCCTGCTTGGGTTGGATTGCCTGCAGAAAGGCTCTGCACTGAGTCCAAAGACCGGCTATTCACATGCTTTAGGAGGAGATGTAAGGATATGCCTGGGGAGAAAAAAAGATTTTGAGAAAGAAATTTAGATCCCATGGTAGGACATTTATGGCTGCCACCTCTCGGTTGTGTGCAGCACGGGCTGTTCCCAAAGTTTACAGCTGATTTTGGAGAGGTCTCTGCACTCAGCCCATAGTCCTGGGTATCTGGACACTGCTTTTGGTATCTGATGGGTCTGAGCCCTACCAGGCAGCCTCTGCTATCACACCCTGCCAGTGGAGGCACCTGGTCAGCACAAGAACATTCTACAAGCAGTCATCCTGCTTTGGGAAAGAGCCGTTTAAAGGAAGTTCCACTGGAGCAAAACATACATCCAAAAGGGAACTGCTTTGGACAATTTAATAAACCCAGTAAGTTACTGGGACTGTGCACATAGTCATAAGCAAATTGCATGTCAAGAATCACAGATACAAAGATCACCTGGTCAGAGAGCCTTCCTGTACTTCCCTAGGACAAGTACCTCTGCCCTCTTTGATTTCTTTGGTGCTGATGAAGAGCAAGTTGACAAGGTATGTTCTGCTCTGCAAACCATTAAGGAGTCAAAGGACATAACATAGCTCTTTCCCAAGGGCTCCTTTCCTCTCTAGCAGCTGCCCAAATCATACAGTGATGATATGGCTTTCAGTGGGACTTTGATACCCATCCTGGTGCTTATTCCCGAGGGAGATGGGGTGGAACTAGAAGATTCCCTTTGCCATGTGAATAGGTAGATAGACCAGGCACCAGAGCAGGTACGTGAGAGCAGGTACTCAAAGGTATTTCTGTCAGGGTAGGGAGAAAACCCAGGCCAGTCAGTACCGCTGTGTATGGAACTTTTCGTGATCACAACCACAGGCAGCTCCTTGCTCCAATGATACAGCAAAGCCCCAAAGCCTCTGAAATAGAGATGCATCTCTCCTCCCAGCTGTTTCTGTCCTTGTCGAGCCAGACCTGGTTCAACATCTTGGTTACCCACCCTACCCTTTGCCCTTCACTCCTATTATAAACGAGTAAAAACACTCTTCATCGTGCCTTCCTGCGGGTGGCTAGAAGCCCCTCGAGGCACAGTGACCTGCTCTCACCCTGGCAGCTCACACCATCATGCCTACACAGTATTTACAGCTCTCCTGTGCCAGCCCCACTGCCAGCTGTGGGAGTGCCAACATAGTTCCTTTCTATTGCCTGTGGAGAGCCATGAGACAAGAAGGCTTCTGCCTGTGTGCTGAACTCATGTTGGCTTATGAAGCATATTTAACATCCAAAGGCCAGCTGTGCTCCATTCCATCCCTGAAATCTCAAGCCGGTGAATAAAATGAATGAAATGTAAGCCCTGCTTTATTAGCTTCTTTTATGTAGTCACCTCGGGCTGCACAGGTGTGCTAGGAGCTGTTGGGATGCTAACTGTATGTGCTCAGTACGTGGTTAAACAATGTGGAGGCAGTTTTTCTTGGAAGCACATGACGAGGGAGAGGAGAGTTCCCCAGTCCATCTACCTGTTCAAAGAGATCACTGACCTGCACCTTTAGGAGGTGCGAGGCTGAAATATTGACCACGTGTCTGTCAAAAATCCTCTCTCCTTAGCCCTGGGTAAATTCCGGTATGGAATATATTCTATATTCTATAGTCTATATTTTATAAATTCACAATCTTTCTATATGTTCCAAAAGAATATAGTATCTTTTTCCTGTTTTAAACTACTGGTGGTTTCACGTGAAACACCTGTGGCCTCCTGTCCCAGGGATATCTTCCAAATACTTTAGCGAGTTTCAACATTATCTTTGGTTAGGAAAGGCATTTCTGCCGTATTATAAATCCTAACCTGAGAATCCTTGAGGACAATTTTGTGTTATTAGACGATACTGCTAAGGGATGAAAGTGACAGTTTTTTCACATGCTGTTTTCTCCCCACTATTTTGTGCCACTAAACTGAAGATCCAATTTTTTGTCATTCTCCCCAGGACCATATACAGCTGTGGTCATCTCCACAGCTTCAGAAAGTGCCTTCTGACTTGATGAGGAAAGCTCATATTCCCTAGGATCCCATTGAAAATTTGTCTCTACTTGCCCAAGAAATTTACCTTTCATGATACCTCCTGCATTTATTGACTATGAAAGAAAAGAAACCAAGATTCTAGAAACAGAGTACATTAAAAGTTGTTTTTTTCCCCAGCCTCATACGTGTTTACTGCAAAATGTCTCAAATCATGCCCCTTGCTGTAATATATTGAACCTTCCTCAAGAAATCTGTCAAGACCTTCTGGTGATTTACAGTCTTTGTTTGTATATGTGAAAACTCTGGTCTGTAAGAGTAAGGAGTAGCTGTACAACCTTACCTGTTAGTGCTTCCACACTTACAACCTCCACCAGTGACCAAACTTGACATAACATCTGGTGAATGCAGTCATACAAAACCTGTGCGGCAGAGACCCAGGAGCCCAGGGTGACCACAAGTCTCAGGTGGGCCAGTTCAGAATCAGAAGCTGCCTAGGAGAGTGCAGTGGTATGTCTAACAATTACAAGTCCTAACTTTGCTTTCCTTGTTCTCATCTCGAGGAGTAATTATGATATCAGGACAAATTCTTTCCCCTAGTGAAGAAAGCAAAATCTAAATAGATCTCAAGTTCACCTGTTGTGCCTTCCTACCAAACTCCTGTTGCTGTTCATGAAGAGAAAGAAAAAATTAAATTCTGTTTTTTCTACTAAGAATGGAAAATGGTTGGTCTGTAATCCACCCTGGAGGCAGCTGCTTTTCCAACACAGTAGAGTCACTGACACATCTATCTTCAAACTATTTGTCCTGATCTTCGGTGCTCAGATGCTTTGGGTGCTCATGGTCCTGTCCTCGAGGAGCAAAGCTTCTGCCCTGCACAAACTCTCTGTCCCAGCTCTGGACTGACAAAAGTTTAAGCAGGAGAAAGTTCTTTGCCCCAGTGTGTTTTCAAATGGAGGTGGGGGGTAACATGGATAGAGTTTCATTTGCATAGACTTTCAGTACAGAATTTATTTGGTGACACTTTAGGAATTGCTATAAATAAATGCTAATTCAAAATTGTCACAGTAGTAAAACTGGAAAATGAGGAGATGTTGGATAATGCAGTAGGAAATTTTTTTAAGTGTTCAATAGCTTACTCTGTTCCTGGAGAAAGTATTTTACTGAAGGGGAGGTTAACTTCCATGTGATTGAGTAACCTCAGGTGATTTTATTTTTATTTAGATATAGAGAGAGATATATATGTGCGTATACTATAAATAAACACCTCAAAGATTAATATGTGTTTCTTTTTTTCAGAAGATATTCCACAGTTGATGTCTCTTTCACAGATCCCACCTACACCATAGTGTCACTCATTTATTTACCGCCATTTGGAATGAATGTATCTTCAGAATATCTTCAAACATAAATTATATAGGAGGTTATCCAGCACAGACAGACTGAATGTTAATTGCAATATTTTGGGTTTGAGGACCATAACAATTAGCATTTTAAATGTCCTGAAAGGTGGAAAGGAATTCCACACTCCCAAGGACAAAGTAATTGAGTAGAATTGTCTTGAATCCACGCAGTGCAGCGTTGGTATTAAAAGTATGTTGAATCAAATTTAATTTGTACTCTTGAAATCCAGAGAAACTTGAGCTTTACTCACTCTTACTTTCCATGGAAGTAAATTAAAGTTCATTAAGGTTCTGGCTAACATCTCTCCTGGGCAGTTTGTTCTAGAGTAAATTGAGTCTGCTGTATTGCTTTTTAAATCAAGGTTCCCTTCCTTTGTAATACTGGTGAGAGGACAGCAAAGAGGTGTGTGGTGCCCTAGCAGCAGAGGACCATCTTGCTCTTGGTGGTGGTGTCTCTGTCTTCCATGGCTGAGCAAGAGCTCAGCCCCTTCTCAATCCAGTTTCAGTCTTAGAGCAGCAAAGAACAGGGAGCCCAAGGCTCAGAGTTGCCATCCAGTCTTTATCTAGGAGAGTGAAAAAAACAGTCTGGATTTTTCGAAGAGCAGCGATTTGAGAAAATATCTGAGGCTTGACATTTCCCTTGATGTTTATCCAATAGAAAGCCAAAGATCGTGGAGGACTTGATGTATTTTTGATAATCTGTGCACTACCATGGAGTTTCATTCTAACGGTGTTGTCTCGACTGGGCTTTTAACTAGACTCAAGCTGCGTATTAAAAATTGATTTGTCAAAGGACATGGAGAAGATTGTAAACATCAGGAGTAGTAACCTTGGACCAGCAAACGCATATGCAGTTCTCTAGCTTTGCCTGAGTTTCACAGTCATCTGGGTGGGCAAAGTGATCTGCTTACCAATAACCCCAAACAGATTGTGAAAAGAAACAATAGAACTGAGATGCTTTATGCACACGAGAAATAATTAAGACATTAAAAAATTGTTCTCCACATGTTATGTGAGAATGAATCCTCCCCCTCACTTTCCAGTGCACTGGGGAGATCGTAGCTGTAAGAGAAAGCAAATGTGTTGGGGTTTTTTTTTCGCTTGTGCTTCCTTTCAAATTGCAACCTGAAATGTTTCTTTAATTAAATCCAAAAGAAAGAAGTTGCATTATTGATTTCTCCGGGGATGTTTCTCGTTGATGCAAAGGCAGTACAAACCTTTTGACCTCTTCAGAGGCTAACTTCAGGCACCTTCTCTGTATCGTCTTCTTGTATTGCTGGACATAGACACAAGCTATGAAGTAGATATAAAAAAACGGTGGAGCTCTTATTGTTCTGGCAAATAACAACATGAACCATGGGCTAAAACAAATCTCAAATTCAAGCAAATGTACCAGTGCAGTAATGCTACTTTTTTCGCTTTCCTGCCTGCCTGAATTCTGGCACCTGCTTTGTCTGTCCCTGAGGGTATCACCACCCCCTGCCTGGCATTCTGTAACTGTATTTTAATTATTGTTTTCCGAACCTCTTTCCTGATCCTGACCACTACTAGAAGGGCAGAGTTGTAAACAAAGTAAGTCTCAGTGCTGGAAAATCACCTGAGAAACAACTGTTCTTACAGGGCAAAAAGCAGGATAAAAAGCAGGAAAATTAGATATTTTCAGATTAATTTTGCAGTTCTTGTTGCAGGCCAAAGATACTTGGACAGCCCACATAGCCATCTGTGTTTCAGAGTGCTTACCTGAACTGAACTGTCTTTTTTTTTTCTTTACTTATTTTTAAAATTTATTTATTTGTTCATTTATTTCAGGCTTATCATTAGCTTTGAACGGAACTTTGTCAGGTCTAAGCAGGGAAGGCAAGGACATAGCTGTTGTCCGAGTCTGTCTCCCACCACCTTCAACAGAGGAGATGAACCTGTCAGGACCTGGTTTGCCTCAAGGTATCCTGTGGCAGTTATTTGTTAGTCCTGTTACCACTGACCCGCTGACAGTGACTCCAGCTCCTGGTTATGGCCATACAGCAATTATAAATTAGGCACTGGAAACCCAGAGACAATGATTATTTTGCAAAGAGCCAGCTCCCCAAGTATGTGTTTGCACACACTCGTGACTTTGCAGTGAAGGCTTTCTCTGCCCATCATTCCTACAGAGGATGAGCCCTAGTTGTCAGTGAATCTCTCAAAGATCTGAAACTAATCTTTCAGAGACCTGCTCTGGGGCCTTCCGTATTAGAAGAGAATTTACAAAGGAATATGTTAGAAGATCTTACAACTATCAATGACTTTCAAGGAATCATGTTTTAAAAGCAAAACTATTGTTTAATGGTGCCAAAATTCATTCATTCTTGCAAAGCCTCAGATTTTCGTGCTGCAGCGCATTCATTCTTAAATGTCAGACTCCATGCACGCAGCCCAATTTGGTATTTATATGATGAACACTGCAAACCAATGTTCCTTAATATAGTCGCAGCCTTGTGATGGAATTATTTCCCTTGTGAAAAAGCAGGATATTAAGTCCCTTAAAAGATATGTGAAGTATGGCAGGTGCACAGCAATTTTGCAAGACTGGGGGAAAAAATGATACCTTGATATGCTGAGTTGAGGCCTTTTCTAATTTTTGACAGTTTACATTTCTGAGCTATCTGGTAAAAATCCTCTTCGGTTAGCACCACTGGAGCAAATTCAATTCTCAGCAATGTGGGTGTAGATCTGGAGCAATTCCATTCTGAACAACAGAATTACTTCAGACATACTCTAGACCCGCTGATACACAGGTGACACGGTGGAAAAAGACTAAGAGAGGAATCCAGCTCATGAAATGATGATTGCCAATGGCTTGAGCATCGCTTATGTTTATCCCTGGGGGAATTACAACTGGCAAGGTGAGGGACCCATCCTCTGAGAGGAAAGTGTCTTATTTCAGACTCCTTTTGTAAGAAACAATCTAAAACAGACTTTGCTTAGAGACATGCAACTCTGCTTCTAATGGGGGTTTATGTTCCACCCTGCCTGGTGGGAACTGGGGTGCAGAGACAGAAATTGCTCCAGGGCACTGGAAAGCTATGAGGAGAGGGAGGGCAGGAGTCTGGTTTGGAGGATGAAGCAGATGCATCGGCTGTATTGGAAAGAAGCACTCAGGTAAAGGTAGGTGTGTACAAAACAACTGATGAGACTTTTGCATATGGTTGGGCAAACCCTTTGCAGGACAGGAAGAGTGTATGTGTGTGGGGATCAAGAAATGATTGTTTCTTGCCAAGTTTCAGGCTGCCATTCAGCCAAGTTTCCATTCTTCTTCCATACTGCTCCCAAACCAGTCAGATTAACAAGAGGATGATGCAGCTTCCCACTTGCTGGGGCCGGATTCTCCAAGTCTGTCCATTGAGGTAGCCACTGGTTTCCAGAGGGGGCCATAGAGGCAGAGTGAGTGTGTTTTAGGGAGAGGGAGGAGAGACATTCATCTGAAAGGGACCCAAGGCCAGACAACTGATAAGAGGTGTCCTCTCTATCCCTTTTTTCCCATTCCTCCCCTTCTCTTGCTGAGGATCCTCCTGTTAGCTAAGCTGTGATTTTGCCTTCACAGGAAGGAGTGGCCTGTTGCTGTATGCCCTCTCCAGCTCATGGTAGCTGCCCCTCATTACTGCCACGTTGCTAAGGCTCTCGTGACTCTTGTCCAAGCCTAGCAGCTGGATTTTGGCAGCCTTCCAGGCACTTCCACTAATGTAACTCAAAGTTACTGAAGATTTTCTCAGGAGGTTCAGGCTGCTGATGGACTCTTAGGGATGCTTGCTTTTCCTGGATACCTTTCTCCAAGGCTTTAGCTTTACTTCTAGGTAGTTTACATCTTTGGAGTCATTAGAAGTGGGACCCGTGTGCTTCTCCCTGATTATGTATCACACCAACATTTCATCAGAGCAAGGCGCAGCTCTGGTGATATATGACACTAGCACATCATCAGTCAGCCATCGCAATAATGATGCATTAGCGTAATATGCCTTCAGGATGGAGTTGTACTGATGATGTATTTTCAAAAAGATGGAGTCCCAGAGAAAAGAAACAGTCTGGAGTTAATTCAGTATGAACATGGCCACTGAGAGCACACAGTGTGCAGCTGATTGGGATAAGAAGGATGACTTTACATTACCCATTCTGACCCTGATCCTTTCTTTTTGCCTTTTAATCTTTCTTCTTTCCCCCCTCCTTGCTTCTTTTCTCCTCCACTAGCACTTTTCCCCTCTTACTCTTTGTTCCTCTTTCTCTTCTTCTTTTTTTTCACACGGGTGACTCTCATGGCCACTGGCTTTATTCATATATTCTTGTCTCTCACAGTCTGACCTTGTGTCATGCTGTATAACTTAATATTATCCCACTAGAAACTTTTTCCCTCCTCTGAGTGAGATAATATTAAGGTGACCTGTAAGTGCAATAGATAAAAATCTCCAGGCCATCTAGGCAGTGACATTAAAAATCATCACAACCCTTAAGTGATGGAGCTGGGGGGGGGAATCTTATGGGATCTTTCCTTGGCAAAGGCAGCAAATGTGGGCTGAGGAGTGGCTACCCCTGGGATTTCTCATAGCCTTCAGCTTCTGGAAGATGAGAAGTGTGTTAACCCATTCACACAGCTAACAATATTAAAACAACAAACAGTGCTCAATCAAACCCAGATTGTCATCTTTCACTGGATAAAAAGTAACCTTTCTAATAAACATTTCAACTAATAAAGACTACAGAAGTAATTATACTATTAGCTCTCTAGCCCCTGACACCCAGACATTCATTTCAAAGTAACTTTCCTTCTGTGTTTAGGCCGAGACAATTGAATGACGGAAAGATATTATACCAAGATGAAACATAAATAAAATTGGCTTCACTCTCGTCTGGAATTCAGGCTATACATGGAACTCAGCTAATGCCCTCAGTCTAGTACTAACATGCTTGTAGCATCCACCTCAAGAATAGATGAATTCTAGGAATTTAATCTTTCAACAGCTTTAAATGTGTATTCTGTGAAACAAAGTATTTTGCAATACCTCACAATAACAAAGCATTTTGGAATATATAATATGTACTCACCATGGAAAATGCAAAAGATCCTTTGTGACATTTACAGTTATTTTCAATTTTCTATTTTACTTTACCTCTTGATTTATTAGTACTGTTATTTATTCAAATTACATTAATACTCAGAGATTCCAATCAGGACATGGCAATCCATTGTGAAAGGACCAGGGTGCACACACTTAAAAAGGCAGTTCTTGCTTGGGCTTTTAATCATTGCATCCTGTGCAGTGCAGGATTTCTCTTTATGTTTATAGCGAGTTAAAAATCTTCTGAAAAATGCAGGGACTTTTAGCCCTGGTGGCTGAAATCATCTGTTTATTCATGTATAACTCAGGCACATCAGTGAGCCTCAGCACTGAGCTGAACTGACACAACAAGTGTTGATTTTCCACGTCTAGCTTGTGGTCTCTCTGCTGTAAAAGCTACTAAGCAGGTCAGGTGTGGAGACATGGAGAAAATGGACTGTAGCCCCCTCTGCTCATTTTCCATAGCCTACCATGCTCACTGCAGTCAGGACCAGGAAGCAGTGACCTGCAAGCTTAATGCAGTTCTGCTCTTGGTACTCCAAACTCATTTCCAGTTTAATTGTTCAGGTGGGAAACTGTACTATCATCGGAACTGATGACTTGCTTTTCCATCATCAGCTAATTCACCCTCAGCTTGTCCAGATGGAAAGCCCGGTAGCTTTATTTCCATTTTACAGGTTGTGAAATTGAAGCAAATTTAATTGACATACTCCAGGTCATAAAAAGAAGGAAAATCATCAAGTATCTTAGGAGTCTGCTATTCTTAAGTGCTTGTTCTGCTTCAGCCCAGAAAGGGAATTCTGCATTTAGTTTTTAGTCCTTCTGAAATGCACCTTCTAAATATCTTTCATTAAGAATCAGCATGAATAATCTTGTAATTCTTTGATGTTCTTTTCCCATAAACTGTCATGAGTTCCTCTACCGGTATTAGGTCATAAAGGTTTGGCTTGCACAATAAATGCTGCCATATATAGCTAAGGGATGATCTCTGTTGCTTTCCAGCACCAAAGCTCTAATTGGCTGGTGAGATTGATTAACATGTGAAGCAAAGCTAAGGTCTTTAATCAATCCTAGAACTCATTTATTGAGAGTATATGACAAAGCCATAAAGGTTATTGCAAATGACATATCTTAATATTAAAACCAGAACCTTCTGCCTTTCTAGAGATTTGAATATGATTTTTTTTTTCCTGTTTATAATAAATTAAGATTAAAATTAAATAGATACAAAATAAAAAGATGAGTTGAGGAATGTATGCCTCTTTATCATTAGTCAGTAATATCCAGAGCACTGAAATTCATTGCCCCAGAATGCCTCAGAGCCCAGCCCAAGGTTCATTCACCCCAGCTAACACCTACTATCACTCCAAAGTGGTTACATATCATCATGTCTGATCTTGATGAGAAATTGGAAAGCACTATGTGCACTATTCTCATGTCTCTCTTTGTAGAAGTAAGGTTGAATAAAATATAGTTGCTTACATGAAATGTCGGTCTCGGTGTATAAAGAAGTTACATGCTGAGGGCTGATCCCCTCCTCTGCAAGGCAGCAGGGAGCATTTATCCTGCACAGATATCAGGTTCAGAATGGATCCTCAGGGAAGGTTAGGGGTTGTAAAGATAAACCTGTTCCTAAATCTGAAAGCTCAGGCCAAGACTACACTTCTATGTAAGGAAGGGCTGTGCCAAGAAATTGCATAAGCATCTGACAGCTTGCTAGCTGGATGAAACAGAGAGAGACACCTCTTGGGTGATCTAACATACAGATAGTTATGTTTTTCTATTTCTATCCACCTGTCTTGAAATTGAGTAACTATGCTGTTAAATTTGGATTGCAATAAAAACAATCTTCTTTGCATTTACCTTAACATTTGCCTTCTGTTAAGAGTGACTTCAGAGTAACTAAAAGTCATCCCTTTGTGAGGACTTGACAGTCCTCAAAATCAGAACCCTGGACCAATACCTAGAATTATCTCATAGATAGAGGTGCACAGGACTGCTTAGTGACTTGTAGCTCAGGTCCTCAAGGACACCCAGAGAAGGTTTTCATTGCTCCTCTCAGCCCGGGAGCGTCTCCAAAGAACCAGTGCAGAAAACAAGAGCCAGGATAAGAATTTACTGGTAGTTATCGTTTTTCCATATACCACATTTTCAATCTTGCTCTGACTGCAGATTTCTTATCACATAGTTTTACATTTGTTCAGTTGCTCTTCAGCTCCTGTTCAGTCACCTCAGGTGAAATGAAAGGCCAGTCACATTCAAGATCAAGCAAAACTGTCATAATAAGGATTGCCAGGATGGTTCAGAATAAGCCCGAATTTATCCCCTAATGCAGATAATATGAAACAGGGAGCAGCCAAGTGTGATTTTCTCATATCTTTCAAAGAAGAAGGAATCTAATTCCACAAAATTTGCCACCTAGATTGTCAGATGAGGAAACCAAGGCACAGAGAAATCTACGTTTTTTTTTTTTTGTTTTTTTTTTTTCCTGTGACCACACAAAATAGCAAAGGAAATCCAAATGTCTGAAATGCAATTTCAGAACCTTGACCGTGACAGCAACCTTCTTTTATTTTTTTTTACTATTTTCAGTCTTTGGCACCTAGAAGCAACTTTAAATGTGTGTAGTCAGTCTTGAAGCCATGTGCATAAGAAGTGAGGATTTCCATGGGCAATTGAGTGATCTGGCACAAAAAGACTTAAGTGAAAGACCCCACTATTGATTGCCAGAAAGCCAGTGCTTGACCTAAGAAGAGTAAAACTAATACCTTTGGTTTCTCTGACCAATGTAAATGTCTCCTAAAAAGGGAAAAGGCCAGCAAAAGATAAGAAAGGAGATGTGCAATTTTGTTTCTAATGATGGAATCTGAATGACCCTTAACGACCTTCTTCCATCTTTGGGCTCTCAGTGCCCTGAAGAGTAACAGCTGCATAGCTGCTAAGGCTAAAACAGGGCCAATAGCACAGAGAGATGACTAGGGGAAAAGGGAACATTTTTTTCAGATGCTAAGCCTGATCCCTTGCTTTTTATTGTGCAGGAGTGTCATAATGAGGGAAGTGTGCATATAGAAATTAGAGATGGGAAAGGCTGTCAGGTCATCTTGTCCATCCTCCTTACAATGAGAGAGGTTCTGAAAGAAATATAGTATTAATGTGGGGCCAAAGAACAGGGAAAAAAAAAAAAGCAAGAATTAAGTGAAATAAATACCAAAAGCATTAGTGTCTGTTGTAGGTAATCCAAGTTAATAAGTAACATTAAGACAGCTGTGGACATTAATTGGCCATTTACATTAGTGTGTGTGTGAAGTTATTAATGACAGACAAATTCTAATATATACACACATATTTCCTGTCCGTGTCCACAGTAACAGTCAGAAAGAGTCGTCTTTCAATAGGATAATGAGGCAGCTAATGGGTGATCCAGCTATTTGATCTGTATTTTTAGTGTATTTAAATGGAATAACTATAATATGGTAACTACAGCTGATATCCAGCAAGTAAAGGGAGAGAGAAAGAGGAAGATGACATTTCTTTGCAGGGAAAAGGGCTGGAAGCATTACTTCAAAGTTCACAGTATGCTCAAGAGCGGCAGGAAACACGAAGGAGAGGATGTATCACATGAAATAGTGCACTCCAGGAACCTCTATTGCGGCACAACCTGGTCGTGAATGTCACCAGGGAAGAATCATGCCCTAATAGAGTTAATTTTACCAGGGGGTCACAGCAAGCCAACACTATCCCTCATGTAACAGAGGGTTGCTGGTTTCTATAGTTTAGGCAAGTTAGGGACTTTGTATCCCAGTGGCTGGATTGTAAGCAAAGAGCAATTTGTGACATCTAAGGAGCACCCTATAGATCTGTCCAGCTCTTACTAGCTCTCGAAAACCTCCTCTAGTACAAAGAACAAAAAGTGAAACCAAAAACTTGTCACAGCATTGCCTCTACACACAGTCTGTGACTGTAGGTGACACAGCCTATAACCTTTGTAAACAAACACAGAAGCTAAGAACACTCCTGATGCTTGAATGGTCTCAGAAACTCTGTTTGGGGCTCATTTGAAGAGATGATGTTGTCACTGCCTGAGTAGTAGATTGCAAGTAACTCCAAAGTGCTCTGGCCCAGCAGCCATCCTCAACCATATTCTCCAAGCAGATGGCCCGACCTCCTTGGCACGCGCCAACATAGCCTGAGCTCAGTGGGGCAAGACCAACCCCAATGGCACAACTGGGCTTGTGACACAGGAGAGCAAATCTCATGGTGTGTGAACACAGCCCATGTTCGTTGGAAGCAAATGGCGTGGGTGTAAAATGCGACCAGACTTTTTGTGTGACTGGGGCCAGAAAAAAATGCACACACAGAAGAAAGATGGCGGTTGGAGGTCTCTGCAACCCCTAACATTCTGTGATTCTGTGGTTGTCAATCACTAGGAGAGACACAAAATTGTTCTATAATGAGAAAAGTATTGGTTCTACAGCTTAAGTGGGCTGTCCAGCACTATTTTGGATGCAACCTACTGGATATGTTTCTCACACCATTGTTTAAAAAGGGTTTGGGGGAAAAGAGTTGGTTTAATCTCATGACTGACCTTTACAAAGTATTTACATACACAAATATTTAAAATGTGCATAGCACCTCTCCTGTTAGCCAGTTTGACTGGTTCGGTAAGCCCTTTGCACGTGCAGCAGTCCTGATGCCCCAGGTCTCCACTGGCCTGCCGGTGGGACGTTGTGTCCTCCTGGAATGCTGACTCACCAGGCTGATGGGGCTGCATCGCTGCGTGGGGCGATGACAGCTCTGAGGTGTCTAAAGAGACAGGTCAGTGCAGCCTGAGCACCAGGTCTTATTCTGAGGTACTGATCTTAGCTTCTGAACAAGGGGATGGGAATGTCTCCAAAGAAGGAGTTAAGTAAGATAAATCCCAGGTAAATCCCAAGATGCCCATATCCATGCATCTGGAGAGAAGACCCACAGTAGAGATATTAAAAATGTGGTTTTAAGAAGACAATTAGTGTCATGTGACTTCCTTCTGGGAGGTGTTCCACTCTCCCAGAGGTTGTAGGTGAGGGATGGAAAAGTAGTATTCCCAACCTTTTTTTTTTTTTCCCAGGGAGCCAAGCTATCATATTTCCCACCCTCCCGCAAGGGTTAACGAGAAACCTTCTCTGTGCCCCTGACTTTGTCTTCCCCCCCTTTCTATATTCCCGCTTCCCTTACCGAATCCATTTGCAAATGATATCACTTGTCTGCATATTGTCACTTGCCGCCTGCCCACCCATTTATCAAGTGTCTGCAGCTCGGCGCAGGCTTTGCCCTGTCCTCCCTGCTCCATTGTTCCCCCTGACCCAGGGGAAGGTGTGTGTGTGCGAGCGGGCCAGGGAAGATGGGGCTCTCCCACAGCACCGGGAGCCGGGGCCCGGGCAGCGTCGCCACTGCAGCTGGGAAGACACAATTACACGGGGAGACTGACAGCTCCCCCTCCCCGTCTGGCATTGACAGATGACCTTGCAGGGACAGCAGCCCTGG
The DNA here is from genome assembly GCA_013396935.1 of Baryphthengus martii. Classification (NCBI taxonomy): domain Eukaryota; kingdom Metazoa; phylum Chordata; class Aves; order Coraciiformes; family Momotidae; genus Baryphthengus; species Baryphthengus martii. Next base: position 76,210 of record VWZK01006348.1, on the reverse strand, counting down.
GCCTCCCCACAGACATTAGCTGATATAATGGGCTAGACTGGACATGCCATACAGAGAACGTAGGAGGTAGGTAAATCATCCCAGCTCGGTGCAAATAAACTCCGCCGTTTACTTTCACAATAGGTTTCCCTTCAAACTCATAAACTTGTTTCTCAGTAACCCTAAAGCAAAATGATCGCGGAATTTGAACACAACATTTACCAAGTCCTAATGAATAACATAATTATCACTTTATGCAAATCAAAGCTCATTTGCATCTGTGAATATTTAACTATTAAAAACAACGCTTTGATCTTGAAATAAAAATATGTATATCACATAATCATAGCCTTATGGAACATGAAAACTATCTTTTTTTCTTTCCTTTTTTTTTTTTTAACTGTAAGATTTGCTGTGCTTGGGTTTGCTGTTTGAACCTTCTCGGCAGGGACTCCATCTATGGAGATTCTTCCCTGAGGATGTCCACTGGGGTCTCTCAGTGGCTGTCATCCCAGCTGGGCACATCAGGCCTTTCTCTTCAGGTTGCTCTGTCATTGAGCACGGCTGTCGCCTTCAGTTTGCTGGTTTTTCTCCCCTGGTGCTGTCCACTTTGGTGGCAGGAGCAAACCCCAGCTCTGAAGCCCAGGTGGGCTGAGTCCTAACATATAACACACCATACCAGAGATTTTGCCAAGATATGGGTACTTTAGTTATATTAATTACAAAAGAAGGGAAGAAGTCGAACTCTGCTTGCATATTTAAATCAAGCCACAGTGATGCAGATTTTTGTCTTAGGGAAAGATTACCACAGATGACAGAGGAAGTTGTCTTTCACAGGACATTTCCCCATCTAAAACTCTGAATCTGCTTCACAGGATAGCCCAGACACTTTGGGCCAAGGATCTAGAAGCATCCAGGTACCCAACACCCATTGATGATAGTTTTTCAATTGTTAAGAAGCAGCTCTTTGTACCGACCTGGTGATTCAAGCTGCTCTGTGAGATGTTAAGTGATAAAGCCCATCTTTTCGTATATGGGAGATATTTTCACCAGTTTTTGTCCTGTGTTATGCTTCATTGCTTCATTCACAAAAAAAGGAAAAAAAAAAAAAAAAGATGTTTAAAGACATTTTCCACTTTACCAAATAATTCCTTGTCTGCAAGTTCTTCATAGGTTATTGAATCAAATGAACTAATAAAGTGAAACCCAAAATTCCCCCTAAGGGCTGTCATTGATTATGGGCACTGACCAAGGCCTCAAATATGCCTACCAGACTAGGGTGGGTAAAGAATATCAAAGCATTAATCGCCCCTTGCTTCTATCTGGTGGCTTAATATGTCTTGTTCAGGATGTGAAAGAAGTCTCTCCTGTGCTGAGGGAGACATCCCTTTTCCCCACGCCCACCCCAACCTTCATCCCCTCTCCACTCCAGGCTATCAGTCACTACCCTGCCCTGCCTGCAGTTGTCCTGTACACTAAGAGAGCCAGACAGCGACACAATGCATGTGCTTGACACTAACTTAGTGAGGATGTAGATGTTCACATAAGAAAAAAACACATTGGTTCCAGCTCTTATCTCCAACCCCTGCTGAAGTATTTTGCCCCAAGAAAGTTTTTCCTGGAGCAGGGTTTGGTACCCATGTCTCTTTTTTTCAGGTAATCTTTCCTGGGATTAAAAAATTTCTAGTATCTCATGATTATTCTACAAAACAATATAAACAGCTCTGATGGGACTGACTGAAGGAGTCTTCCCTGAGGATACTGTGCGAATCTGTGGACTCAAATGCTTTTGCTTCCCTCCAGAAACTGAACTTGGGTCATCTTCATCCTGGCAGAGCACACTAACCACTGAGCTGTTGCAAAAACTGGGAGTGGTGAGGAAGGAAACAGGTGGTAGCACTTGCACCTCTTCTGATATTTTGTAAGCAAAGGCTGGCGTAGAAATTTAACTCCAGGACTGCTTGTAGTGCCATGATTCCCAGTTGGACTTCAGTGACTTTAAAGTCTGCACTGTTTAGAATTTGAGTGTTGGTTTGAACTTTGCAGTTTGGGCTTCAGTCTAGCAAGTGCATATTTTAAACAAAGAAAACATTTGGCAAATAGTTGATTCTGCATGCAGGCAATGTCCCTCAGCTCCACACGATTTATTTTTGCAAGGGTCTAAGGGAGACGCATTTCTCTAAAAATAAAAGGTATCCACATGAGGCTGAATTATTCCTTCCCAAACACAAACTGATCTTTTGCTTGTTTCCAAGCACTCTTTCAAATCATAACAACAAAACAGCACTGTACTCCAGTTAATGAGTCTACTGCTACAACTTTCAGTCTTACCCTTTCCAGCCCCAAGACACACACATTGCTCCCCTAATGCTTTTGTCCGTCTGAATTGATACCATGACCTTTGAAACTTTACAAGTTATTGATGGCATTTCCTACACAGTAGGTAACACAGTTAAGTCAGCAGCTGATGCAAAAGCTAATGATTGGAGAAGAATAAGATACTAAAGATCTTATTTATGTTTTTAACTATGGAACTTCTCTGTGCAACAAGCACAGGAAGATGATTATCTTCAGATCACTGAAGGCCTCTTAATGTGCATAGCTTACAGTTTAGTGATGTGTAAGAGAGAAACTCTTGTAGAGCTGCAGCTGCAGAAGGGACTGGAGAAACCAGTTCAGAAACCAGAATTAATTTGGTGTTTTCAACAGAGTACCAAAAATCTTCCAGCATGTGGTGGGTAAATCTTGGCTGGACACCAAGTGCCCAAAGCCACTTTATTGCTCCCCCTCCTCAGATGGATGGGACAGAAAACATAACAAAAGGCTCACCAGTTGAGAGCACTCTTCTCACTCCTCTCTTCAGCTGCAATTGTCGTTGTTCAGCAACATTTTCCCTCTCTCAAATATGGTATCGCAGAGGAGCTACCTCTGCTGATGGGCTCAGCCTTGGCCAGCAGCGGGTCTGTCTTGGAGCCAGCTGGCATTGGCTCTATTGGACATAGGGGAAGCTTCTGACAGCTTCTCACAGCAACCACCCCTGTAGCTCCCCCACAAAACCTTGTCACACAAACCCAATGCGCAGCATATTTTGAATAAGTGACTCTTCTTTCTGTTTACCTGCCCAACACAAAGCGGCACCCCAGTGCTGTATGCACATGCACAAAATCACTCTGCTGGATTATCTCCCTCCTTCACTCTGAGGGCTGTCCCTCAGGAGGGCATCCAGAAATGTCCAGCGGAAATTTACGCTTCAGCATCTTGATTCAAAACATATAGGAAAACAGGTGAAAGAGGATGTGAATGTGAAGTGTTTGTCATTGCCTCTCTTTTTTCCAAGATATAGAACAATGAGGCCCAGATGTGATGATTGCAGGAATGCTAAAAATGTCCTAAGTTATTCTGCAGGCAAGAAAAGCCATAGAAGGTCAGGCCAAACAGGCTTAGGGTGTGTGTGGGGCAGGAGCTGTTCAGAATCATCTTTTTAGTGTGCAGTATCCATTACCAACTGATGTCAGAGATCCTCTTATAAACGGATCATCTAAAGTTTTTTCTTAGAAGGCAGAAAAATATCCATGGCAAAGTTTCAACACATGTATTTGAAGTTGGAGTTATGGAGACAGAACTGTTTTGACCAGCTAAGAATGGCAAGTTCAAGTTTTATCCTGCTGTCTTTCCTGCCAGGGTAGGATGGTTACCACAGGGGAAAAAAAAAAAATAATAAAAAATAAAAATAAAAATTTGGAAACTTCTGTGCTGTGTAAGAAAAATCTTCTGGAGCTCTCTATTTCTGGATGATAAATGAACCAACCCTGCTTTCATCTAATACCCTGCTGTCAAGTAAGCAGGTTTGAACATGCTTGGGTTTTTTGGTAGATAAAGTGCAGAAAGTGTCGGTTTGTGTTTCTAGGATAGAACCCCAGTTTAAGTAAAGTTCAAGATTATACCCAAGGCAGAACCATGTGGATAGTTTGCAAAGAACCACTAGCCTCCAGCAGCTCCCAGAAACTGCTAGGTTTGCTCAAAATAATAGCTAAACTACGAGCATACTGCTGTCTCCTGGCTCAAGCAGGAGCTGCGGCTTCTTTGCCAGGATATTTCCCATATCACAGGGGTTTCCCACATTAATGTACCTACACGCCAGCATCTGCGGTGGTGGCTGCAGGAGCTCCTACTGCTCCAGGCCACATCTGAATCAGAACCCCACCTATGCCCTCTGCTTTAACCCTTCTTGCGGCCTCCCCAGAAAAGTTTCCTATCCCTTTTCCTTAACATCAAAAACAGAAAAGACAAAGCAGGTCTGATGGCTTCAGACAAAGATGCAAGAGTCAGCAGGAATCTGACCTCCTCTAGGAGTGGGAACCATGATCCACCTCTGCCTTGGCCATCCCACTCACCATGTGGCCATTAGCAGCACATCAGCCCTCCTCACCCTATCCCTGAGGGCAGAAGGACCATAGACACCAGGAATTTCCCAGCTGTCCTCTTTACTGCCAGCATACCTGCAAATGGCCCTTCTTCCAAACATTGTTTTCTCATTCAGAGCTCCCATTTCCACCCCATCCCACCTTGCTCATCTGTTCAAGGGTGGTCCTCACACTCAGGTCTCACACTGTCAACTACCCACTGTCAGAAGAACTATTGACATAGAGATTAGTCAAAGAGCCTACTAATGTCTTGCTCCCATTCACAGCAAAACAGAGGCAGGAGCAGAGGGCTTTTGTCTTGGCTAACTAGGGTCATATACTCAGCATCTGCCCCATTTGCAACCAGCCCTATCTCATTACCTTTCCTGTGCAACCTCTGCAACTTGGGTTGGAAACAGGTCGTTCCCTGTTCCAGCAAAGCTAGACTGTGAATGGAGAAAGGTGAAGTTTCCCCAGTGCAAACACTTTGCCCTGGCTCCAGTACAAGCATGTAGCTCTTGCTAATGATGAGCCTTTGCTGACCATAGCCTTTGGCAGGACCAAAATGAGAATTTCATTTACTTGCATTTCCTAGGATTTCTCTTTAGTTTGTCCATAATTTCATATAGGCATTGAGCTTTTTTGCTATATATATCTCAAGTAGAAATCCGTTCAACCAGAATTCCCTTAATAAAGGTTAAAAGATTTGCAGTTAAAAGAAATGTCAGAATACACTAGCTTATAATTGCCCTCAAATATGTAGTTTTATATGTTTACTTCATGAAGAGGAACCTTGGCATATATTTAATTAAAAAAATGGAGCCTGCAGGAGGTCTTGGAATGGAGCTCATTGTATTTTGGTTTGGGGTGAATTTCATAATCTACTCTATAGTTTTATTAATCTCCTGAAGCATGAACAAACTCCAACTATTTCTGTAGAAAATGGGAAGGAAATAAAACTTAGAAGCCTTTGGAAGTGGTTTTAAACATAGCAGGAGAAATTACAGTATTTAATGTCAGAATCTAGACAATTATTATGGAATAAATGGCTGCATGCAAGAGAAATAAACTTTGAACCAAGGCTGCTAATTGATACTTCAACAGAGGAGACATTTTTATGAAACAGAAATTTTGAAACAGACTTTTAGCACTTTTGTCAATTAACCAATAATAAAGGTTACAATCAGCACCGGGAAAGACTAAAGTATGATTCCTGTTGACATCATCTTTTTTGATTAAGGCTAGAAAAGTTAACCTGAAGACCTGCAGAACAGGAACCCAAGAAGTGAAGCTCAGGTGAGGTTCCTAACACCAGCTACTGGATCCAGGAAAGTGCAGAAATATGTCACTTAAAAGGCTGGCTGATGGATGATATACAGCCAGAGTTTGGCACTGCAGAAAATGGTGCCACACAAATTGGAAGGTGACAAGAGGTGTCACTCTTGCAAAGGGCTGCCTTTACAAAGAGGTGGAAAACCTGATCTGGTGATGCAAATACAAATGGGAAACGCACACATGTGGTGCTACGTGTGCCAGGACCAGTGACATCAGCACGTGGGGAACACCACTGCCAACTTTGAATCTGAAGATGATCACATTGTCAGTGAAAATTACCCTCCTTTCTTCTGAAGGGAGAGAGTTTTAAGACCTCAGTGGGGCCAGCAAGGCATAGGCCTTGGGTATTTATGGGGGAATCTGACAGGAGCGTGCTGCTATAACCTTTGACTTGCCTAAGGAAAGAGGGAGACTTTGTCCTGAAACAAAGACTGACACTTTCCTCCTCGTCTTTCTTCTTCCTGAAATGCCAGGGCGAGAGGAAGAGTGACCAGAGTGATGAAAACAGTGAAATAAAATGTTACAAAATGTGACTAATTCTATTTGTCAAGTCAACTCCGGTGTCAGAGAGTTGCAGATCTAAAAACTAAGCCAACCTTGCTGTTTTTCACTGCTTTACTCCTCCTCACTTCTACTCTTTCGCACAGGAAAGGTAGTGGAGGTTAAACTGTGTGGGAATACGGGTGTTTTCCACTGAAGTAAATGTAATATAAGTGTAAGAAGGAAGAATATAAATTTCCATGGCAAAGCAAAGAATTTGAGAAATATCCCATACAAAACCAACTTGTTCATTAAGAAGAAAAAAACCTTCAAGAAGTATATTTATCTTTCCCTGGCTGGTAACTGAAAAACTTCTTGATCTATAAAACCAGAGTCACGTACCAGTAGAGTGCAAGCATTGTATCTCACCAGCTCCCTTCAAGTCCTATACACATGGCAGAAAGTATAAAGTAGGCTGAGTTTAGCAGCACAAAGACCTTAAGCATATATTTTAGCCAAAGGGAACTCCTTACAGAAGGTCTGAGACAAAGAACTCTGTGTCATAGGATCACAAGGTTTGATTAATTGTGTGCATGCTTCAGCCAGAAGTACTGTTTTCCTCACTGTTCAACATGCTTATAGTTGAAGGTAAAAGGAGATTTCACACCAAAAGAGGAAAATTGCACTGTTGTAATACCTAACTTCCACCTACCCTGGTGCATACTGAAATCCTCTGCCCTGGGTTAGACACATAGGCATCCCAGTGTGCCAGGCCTGGCGTAGGGGAGAAAGTAAATCTGGTACCTCAGGATGGGATTAGAGAAGTTGGAGAGGAGAAAGAGAAGCTGCCCAAGATGATGGATAAGAAATGTCTACAAGAGGCCTTGCGGTGTGAAGTATCTAGCGGTGAGGCAATTAGGCAGTTACATAGCTACCTCTGGGAGAGAAGGTGGCCCCTATCTCCTTTGGGAGTCCTTGTAAATCCTTTCCTGAAGATAAGAAAAATACTAAAAAACAACTAACAGTCACCTCCCCCATATTTTTTCCTTAGCCACATAAGAGGTAGGAAATCTGCTTTCAAGTCTTCCTCCTCTCTCCTCACCCACACACCTGATTAGAACCTTGATCTCCCATTGAGGAGAGTGGTCTCACCACCACCCTCTCAAGTATTTGGGAACAGGACTTTCTTAATACCCTTTGCTGAATCTGATCTACTTTGCTGTAGCTAATTAAATACCTGCATTCAATTATAAACCAAACCTGACTCTTCCACCTTTCTCTGTAAGGCCAAAGCATGAGGATATTCCCCTGGAACGTGAGACACTCAAGTTTAAATCACTGCTCCAAAGGAGATGGGCTCAGGTGGCTATGAGTTTTGAAAGGACTGGTTCCCAGAAGACCTTAAGGCATTTCCCACTCTACTAAGCTTGTTCAGACCATGCCAGGAGGTGAGCCCATGTGCTTTCCTGTACGGCTGTAGTATCAGTTTTACATGGAGCATCCCTTGTAGGTGCTCATGTCACTAGTTCTTAAAGTCTCCGGGGATACAGACTCCATGACCACCCTAAGCAATCCAGTCCAGTTCTCCCCTTGGGGCAGCTTTGAGCATGGCAATCTCAGTGACACATGAACACTGGGCATAAACACCCTTTGTATACCTAAATCGTAGCTCAATCCAAGGTACCCCATTTTCAGAGGTGGCTGATACCGATTGATGCTCTCAGTGGATGTCTCTTGGGTCACATATACCTGCCTAGCAAATCTAGCTGGAGCATTGCTCCTCCTCCTGGATCACTGCAACAGTGACGGTGCTTGTGCTCATTGCTCCACAGTAACTAACAGCTCCAGAGAAACATTTTGCCAAGGATAGGAAAGACTGGCTGTTCCTCCACCTACTTTCAGTAGCAAGGGGAAGTATTAAGAGTCCTCTTAAAGAGGAGAAAATACATGGACATGAAAATAGGGTGGGAGGATGAAACCTGTCTGCATCAGGCATCCTCCTCCCTCCAGTACTACAGATGCCCTATCAAAAGGAAAAGGTTATGTAATGAAAGAAGTCTGCCTACAAAGCCTGCTGCTACAAGAGTTTGCCAAGAAAAGAGACTCTCTTGAGAGTGCCTTGTAACAGCCTTAAAGCAAGACATTGTAAGCTAGGACCTCAAAGTAGGATCTCTGACTAATAACCTACAAGGGATTAAAAGGATAGAAAGACCACCGACTCAACCAAAAAAGCACATAACAGGGCATCTCTGGAGATTGTCACTCAGTAATGTTACTGCTGTTGCAAATAGTAATACTGGGGTCTTTTGATTACTGTGGAGCGTGGAGACCCAAGTGACTGGGGCTCGTTGTATTTGAAATTTGACAAGCAAGGAGAGAATTTGAATCTAACAGGATAATGGACAAATGATCACACTGAACTTCAGTGTTCAGCGCCATCTCCTTAGGCCAGCTTAACTATGAATACTGTGACTCATTTGACTGATATGACCATGACTCATATAATAAATATAATTGATATTACCAATGAACGAAGAGAAACAGTGTTGCTGCCCACTACCTCCATGATGTCCAGGTAGTTTTGTCTTGCTCTATTTTTGTTTCAATTCTGTTATCTTTACAGCCAGGACCCGGATATGCATCGGCACAAAAGAAGGAAAATAGAAGTGTAACTTAGCTGCCTGGTGAGCCATGAAATAAAATACTTAGTCTTAGTTTGATTCAAATTTTGGTTAACTGGTTGAGATTGCCCAAGACAGGTGCCAGTAAGACCATTGCTGTTCCCAAAAGTGGCCAACTTCTGATACTTCACTGATGTGTCTGGGAACATTGATCGTTTGCACGTAAGTGTATGAAGTATACATTATCCTCTTCCCTTGAGCATTGTGATTCACATGATGATGATATCAAGGTGAAGGGCCATGTGGGTTAGGGGGCACACCTGGTGCACTTGCTCGGTCTGTCTGAAAGAAAAGCTAAGAGCTAGAAAGCCCTGTACCCCTTTTTTATGCACAGGGAGCTGAGGTACAAGCAGACTTACTCAAGATGCCACAGGCAATCTACGGTAGGGCTGGGAACTGAATCCAGATTTCCTGAATCCTATCCAGTGTCTTAACCTCAAAAGCGTCCTTTCTCACTAATCAGGTATATCAGACGAGTCATCAGACACCTCTATGTATATCTGCTTACCCTCAGATTTGTATACCTCTGTGGTCCTGAAAACTAGTTTGTTCTCTCCTGCCTCACCCACAGAAGTTTGATAAGGTGGTAAAACCAGCTTAAAAACTTCCTTTGTTCTGATGACAGACACTGCAAATAGCAACTCTGCCCAAGCCTCTGACCTTGGTCGTGAGGTCCTGAGAGATGAAAGAGCTGTTGGATGGGCTAAATCTGTACGGAAACTTCCTCCCAGTTTGTGCCATGTTAGGTGTTTGTTGAGTATCGGTGGCTGGATGTGTGGTCCTAATGAAGACAGTGTAGGCAAACTGCTGAAAGAAGCTCATCAGCAGTTCTCCAAAACCACCTCACCTGTAGGCAAAAAGTAGAAAGGACATGGTCTGCTACACAGAAAATGCACAGGTCTCAAGGAGAAGCCAAACAGTCTGGAAGCTGTCAGAAATCACTGCTAGCATCAGCACCTGAAGATCCTGTTACCTTACCCTCAGTAAATCCTACCAGATTAGAGAAACACAGATCCAAGAGCCATATGAAAACTCCAAGTGAATTTGTTAGCCATTGCTCCGTTACTTAGTCAGTCTTCACGAGCAGAAGATCTGTCTTTCCATTTCCTTTGAGAGCAGGTGCTGCAGACCTTGTCTCTAGGCGTGATCGAAGTCTGCTGTGTTGAAAGGAAAGTTGACAGAGGTAGCAATAGGCATGACAGGAGCATATGAGACTCCTTAAGCAAATCATTAAAGCCCAGGATCAAGAAAGCAAGTGCTTACATGTGCCTCTGACAGTCTTGTCAAGCCAACAGAAAAGGAGGAAATGGGGGATGAACTCCTGAAAAAGTAACAGCTGAAAAGCAAGGCTGGTGTGATAGGATGGCAATTCCCAAAAAAAGGTGATTCAGACAGTAATAGATGCTGGTATTAGCTAAAAACATGAAAAACACACAAGGAAAATGTTGTGAAACTGCAAACCTCACAGAAATTAAGAAGGAATCAACAGTTTTGAGAGATTAATCTATTATCACTGGAAAAACAGAAAGGGGATAAGGTTTTAGAACTATTGTACCTGGTGGCAAAGCTTCTACAGATCTCAGTGGTGCCAAGATTTCATCCCAGGAGCCTTGTCCTAGGAAAAGAAACCACCACTATTTTGACCAGCTGAAAGTCTTGAGCGGGGACAGCCCAAGCTTTTCAGCTTTTCCAATGTTCCCACCACTCATTGATTTTATGGGCTCCCTATAAGATCAGTGTCATTTCCAAAGACCAGTATAGCACGTGGGTACATCTGCACTGCACGTTATAGTGCTAAGTGAGTTAGCTCTAAAAGAACTAGCTTGAGGATGAGAAGCAATCCAGACTTATTAGCATAGTGCTCTACCCATGCTAATTTATTGTGCTAATGTAGCTGTACCACTTCTAGGTATCCCTGAACAGCACACTGTTGTGAGATCCGGATCTGTCAAGAACACAGATGTGTCAGTAGGTTCAACAAGGAAGGTCTGAGACTAACAGGTTGGTTGGTAATGTGAGGTACACCAAAGGAGGCTATTACTTTGTGCTGCTTTAATGCCTTCTAATTTTTTTAATTAAAGCTCGGTTACAATATCCCGTAGGGAAAAATCCCTTGCTGGCACAAAGAGCAGGCTAAAAAACCTCACAAGCTCTTTTCTGGCATTAACGTTTATTACTCTAAGTAGTAGTCCAGCCCAAACTTGCAGAAGAATAAAGCTACCACACTCCTACCACAAAGACTGTTGTTCTTTGCCAGTAATTGCTGTTTTTCCATATACAAGGACCAGATCATCTACTTTCATTCAAAATTACTTCTTTTTAGATTAAGGGAAAACGGCAGCAAGAAGAGAAGGGAAAGGAATTATAATAAAATAAGAGGTCTCCAAGAGAGATCATCGAGCGTTCGCTTCCTTGACAGGCTGGAGCAGGCAAGAGGAAAATGGCTACTGCCTCTGCCACACATGCAGAATTTCTTTGAAATTCCTCATGTTGCTGGCAGGCTTAAATGTTTCCTTTATTACATCAGCCTTTCAGGGCTCCCGGTCATTTGGCTGCACTGATATCAAGCCTCATAAATGGCTGAAGTCCAGTAAGGTAGCAATCGGATGTGTGTTTGTGCTTAGGACCAAGACAGGTGCCCAGCTCCATAAAAGTTTGTCTTCAAAAGACCAGCAATGCTGATGCCGCCAGTGCCGTCTCCACGCGCACCCTCTGAGATGGTTAAGGTCTGAACTTCCCCAGCTGACCGTGACCACGCGCTCTCTCACGTTGCACGCTGAGAGAGTAAATCACGTGGGGAAGAAAAGAAGCATCTTGTTAATTCTGTGTTTGTACCGTCTCAGTGGTGGGCTATGGCCAGGTCCTGCCAGTGTCCCTGTAATACAGCACTAACAGCAAACCAGAGAAATGATGTGATCATGGTAAAACTTTGCTGGAGTTAGTGCAGGGGAGAGCTGGCCCTGGTGAAGGCAGTGGGGCAGGGCTGCCGGCAGCTGTCTGCTCACCTGTCTGGAGAAAGCCATTGATCTGCAGGGCTCGACACGAGAGCGACGACCTGATTTATGGTTATGTAGCTGCATTAGATAAAGGAGCTGTGGCCTTTTCCTTTCAGCATAGGTGTGGTCATCACTTAATTATCTCCAAGAAGGTGGAATGCATCAAAACCCCAGGAAACTCTTGTGTCTGTGAGTGTGAGAGTAAGAGTATAAGTGTGAGGCAGCTAAAATTACCTGCTAAGAATTAATTTTACTTTCTCTGAGGCTCTGGTCTTGTTTCCACCCCACATGCACGTACACTCCGGCATGCACAGATAAACACATGCACGCAAATACTAAACAAATGCATTCACCTTGAGAGCATTATTGACTATTCGATATGGTTGCATTGCTTAAGTTAAAAACTCTCCAAAGAAAAGAGTTTGCAGATTTCTGTCAGCCAGAGATCTATTACTCATGCTCAACCATCTGGTATTTAATGAGAATATGACAAGCTGATTGTTATTTTTTTTCACATGGCAAATTGAAAAATGCGACTTTTTGATCTGTATTTTAATTACACCCCCTCTGATCTCTCTCCCTTGCACTTTCTTAGTAATATGACTTTGGAGAGTAAACACATTCTGACTTTCCTTATTAGCCCTGCCCCTCAAATAAATTAATACCTCTACATTTTCTGTGACCTGCAGCAGTTTAGAGAAAACTCTTTTGCTCCCAGCTGAAGAGCCAATGAAGGACTTCCAGTGAGAGGTGAGACTTCTTGGCTCTGCAGCCACCCTTTGTCAACCACAGCTCCCTGCCATCCTGCTTTTTCCATGTCATTGTAGGTCTCATGGAAGAGGGGTTGTTTCATGCTACATTTCATGTTACAAGTGTTGCTATTATTGAATAGGCTCATAGATTTGCTCAAATGCTGGAAACATATTTTTAAAAATCTCAGGAAAACCCTTTTGCCACACAAAGAGGGGAAGACGTTACAAGCCCTAGAAATTAGAATTTCTGTCAGACTAACCTCACTCAGTTCATGACAAGTTGCTACCTGCTTAGTTGGGCCTCATGCATATCGCTGCAGCTAAATCAGACTATATATGAAAGCATGACTTTAAAGGGACCGGACCCAATCACATGACACATTTTTGTCCAAGTTCCACTATCATGTGACAATCTACAGTAGATTTATGAAATTAAGCACAGATGGCTACTTTGTTTTTGTTCTTTGAACTGACAGCTGCTGGTGTAAAAATAAATTAAATTAAATTTCATATAAGTCAGACTTTGAGATTTATTTTTTTTTTGGTTAAATAATCTTTAAGGTGTCCCCCCCCCAACACACACATACATTTTAATGTTTTACTGATTCTCGCCTCTCAGCCCACGCTCCTGGCATATTCCCAGGAGCCTTCTCCAGCTGCCCTGGCGGTGACCTCCCTCCTCATCTGGGCACACACCTCCCAAGGGACACTGGACATCCAGCCCCCATCCCCAAACTGATACCGAGTGATGGTGGAGACAATTGGTGCCAAGCCTGGCCAGTGGGCACAGCTGAATCAGGGCCATTTAAAGCTACTTACCATCAGGAAACTCAGCTAAAAGAAGGGAAAGCCCCATGAATTCTCCACCTTGCAAGCCTGCGGGAGAGTATTCCTAAGCCCTTAGGAACTGTCAGCTCTGAAATGCTGCATCTGCCAACAAAAGTGGGAGGATTGTATTAACTGAACTGCTAATAATCTGAATATATAGGGAAAAATTAAGGAAGTCACTTCTACATAAGGAAACTAATGGCAGGTGCATAAAAGAGAATGAGATGACTTTTTAAGAAAACAATGTTTCAGGATTAGCCAAAGGGTTCTCCTGTATTCACAAATCTCCACGGAGCACTTTAAAGACTTCTGTGTTTGTATCACTGAAAGTGCTGCTATTTTAGGTCAGTGTAAATAAGTCATGTGTGCCGTCAGCCTTGTACAAGTGCTTTCTGCTGCTTAATAATATATGTGCTTGTCCATTATAGGGGCTACACGGGCATGTGTTGGGATCTAGAGGCAGTCATGCAAAGATCCTGTCTTTGGCAATGGCTGCCTAATGCTTAGAGTGAGGGCATAGGGTATATACTTGTGATGACCTGATGACCTAGAGCAGGGCAGAGGCTAAACCTAGCTCCGATCACAGCACCCAATAAATAATTCATAGGAAACCATACCATGGTATCATGGCTTTCCTCCCCAGTTATGCCAACAATCCAGCCCTATCACCTTTCATTTTATGTAAACACAGTTATCAGAGTTTGAGGTAGTAAACCCGGTGAATTGATCACATCAGGATTCTGCTATTTCAACTGCATTTCAGCAGTTTGCTGGGATCTGGTGGTTATTTGGGAATTATAGTGTCTCAGATTCCCTCATGGAGGTACATGGCAGAAATGACGCTGCTCAGATGCAGCATCCTACAGGACACAGCAAGCAGAGCATCTCTGGCCTGTTGTTCCCTTTGAATGCACATAGATGCTGAGCTCCAGTCTCAGCTGTGGTTTGGGCGTCCAACAGGCTCCCACCCCCATGAAAGTTATTCAGATGATTAGCCTCAAGTGGGACCAGGACATTCTGAAGCTGAGATCCCTGCTGACCTGCTATTTGCAGCTTCTGTATTGTTCACTCCCTTTTGTGTCGCTGCTCTCTCTGGGTCTCTTTTTCCATTCATATAATGGATTCGTCAGTACGGGGACTCTCATTACGTGCCTATCCAGAAGTTAGCACAACAGGGTCCTGATCTCCATGGTTCTCTAGGCAGAACAGCAGCAAAGACAATTAGTTTCACTAAGGGTCTAAATTGCACAATAGTGTTGTGCAACAGTCTGAATACAGAACAGGGAGGGTGAACCTTCTAGATCTCAATCACTTGATCATTTTGCATATTTACAGTGAAATGTAGAAGTGATGGAAAAAAGTAGGCCTGTCCATATTATATAATTACTGAGTTAGTGCTGAAAAAGCACTGAGGTGTTGGGAACCATGAGGTTCTGTTAGGAAGCTGCTGTGCCACATTTTCTTCAATCTATCTATATTGCTGCATCCAACCAGGTAGTCATTACCTTGAATTAGAAATGAGTTCTTTTATTCTGATCCAGTTGCTTTAGCTTGGAGTTTGTGGGTAGAAAATGGGATAAAAGTGCCTGTTTTTTTCCTGATGGGCATCTGCAAGAGTTCATCAGGTGATTATTTGTAAAGAATTTTGCCTTATACTCCTGTGATCTCACTTCCAAATAATTCAGATTTGCCATTCCTCCAACAAAAGGAAAACTAAACCAACAAAAGAGCAAACTCTTGCACTGGAAAAAACAAAACTCTGAGTCTGACTTGCTGGGAGAGAGGTGCCAAAATACGTTTATAATTCTGTGCCTTGGCACCAATGTTAGGTTTGCAAGGTGCAAACGCTACACTTCTGAGAAAAAAATAAAGAGGGTTTTTCTAGCAAAGGACCTGCACAATCACACCTCAACAGAGCTCCACAGGCTACTGAAACTGAGCCTAATGTCTGCAAAATTAGTAGATGAAGAGTTATTTGGTTAAAGGAAATGGTGAAAAGAAAAAAAAAAAAGTTTAAAATGGCGTTTTTCTTTCCCTTTCAAATGATATAGATCTGATTTCTTTGACAGAAAAATAAGCATGTGCGTGCGTCTATATCATGAGTTTCAAGGAAAGGTTTAGAAACAAGATTTTTAATAGCAAACAAAGGCATGTCAGTTAATAAGCATGCAGTAATGTTGAAAAAGCCCCGTAATAGTATTTCTTGTGCATATGTGGGAGTGAGGGACTGTAAGAACAAGTGGTGGCTGGTTGCCTGGGTTTATCAAAGCCCAGTAGGGCAGGATCACCTCTTTGTCTTAGCTGTGCTCAGAGTCATCAATCCCTCCTGTTCCTTCTGGAGCTGTGAAAATGTCAAGGGAGAAACTCCTCCTCCTCTAACAAAACCCAAGTGCCATGAAAGGCCCAGCTCCAGGCAAACACCCACCGCACTGGGTGGCTTGGTGGGGCCTGTGCTTGGGGTTGCCCAGCCAGCTGAGTGAAGAGCTCCTGGCCGGTGGGTTCCCATAGCCCGGCGGCTGTGCTCCCTCCAGGCCTGCGCTCCCTCCAGGGCTTGCAGCCCTTTGCAAAGAAGGTAAGGGCAGGCCTGGCCTGGGTGCTATGGGAAGGAGAGGCTTTGTGTTACCCCTGAGCAGGGGCTGGCCACATTTCCATGCCCCAACAGGGCAGTGCTGGAGGCAGTTTTGCTTTATGGTTGAACTTGCACCTGAAACCACAGCTCCTAAAGAGCCCCAAGCTACCCTTCCCATTGCCTCATCCACTCAGTCCCAGACCACAAAGTCTCCCCTTTTTAAGAAGGCAGCCCTCAGTCTGCCTACGCTACCTGCCCAGCCCCTGAATTCAGAGGCCTGCTGGGGGGCTAGGCCGCTGAACTCCAGCTCCCAGAGACTGCTCCAGTGCTCACGGAGCCCCCGGGGAGTTAAAAGCCACTTCAAATACCGCAGGAGGGAAACGGCCCTTTGCTGTCCGAGGCGGGCCTGTGCCCCGTGGAGAGCTGTAGGCGACTGCCCCGGTCTGCCCGCAGAAAGGCACAGCCTGTCAGATGCTGTGGTGGGAGGCAAAGGGAACAGACAGAGAGGAATGTGGACGGGGGAGCCGGGGGAACCGGGGGAGCCGGGGTGGCTGGGGGGGCAGAGAGGCAGCCACAGAGTGGCCGAGGGCAGAGGGGAGAGGAAGGGCTGGAGGACAGCAGGGAGGGTGGAGAGGGTGATGAGGTGCGAGATGATGAGGGAGATGTAATCTAAAGCAGAGCTGTCCAGAGCCCACAGTCTGGGAACCAGGATCTGGGCGAAGCAGATGCTTTCACAGCACCTGCGGCGCAGTCCCCACCCCAGAGGTAACCGAGCTGCCAGAGCGCTCGGAATTGGTGCAACCCACCTGTGAGAGGCTGAATACCAGAGCAAGAAGCTAACATGAACGTAGCTCCATACAGCAGTGTTAAGCTGGAATCTGAGACTTTCTCTGCTTCCTGGTGCAATGCTGGCACAGTATGGACTGGGGCATTATGCTGCTGGTTTCCCCAAAAGGATCAGAGGCCTGAGCTGATGGCGGGGGAATGCTAGTCCCTTGCCACAATATGAATGAGTGCTGGTTTACAAAGGTACCTGTGCAACTCTGCGGCCTTCTTGCGTTCAGGTAGGGGCTGTGGGCAGAACAGTAGTTTAGAAAACGTGCTCAGCCATAAAGCAAAATATTTCTCTGCCTTCCGTCATTTTATTGCAAAATGATTCTACCAGAACCATCCAGCCCAGGAAGTGATTTCATGAGGAAAAAGCCAAAGGCAAGGATCTGAACCAGGTAAACCCCCAGATCAGTAGCACAGGATTAAGCACAGGATTTGCCCCAGCTTGATAGTGTTACTGTGCTTGTAATTAAAAGTATCTTTTCTTCTGATTGCAGATAACCTTCTAAGTGTTGCCAACCATAATCCAGATCAATCTCATATACTTAAGTCTGCATATATCCTGGAACAACAAATGCCTCTAAGAAATAGATACTATCCTATTGCTGTCAACAAAGCATCATTGCTAGTGGCAACAATTCACCGTTTAAGTGGTCATCTCATCTTTTTTCTTTGCTGCTTCTGGACGTCATGGCAGACACTGGTAGTAACCATTTCAGTGTGGTATTATCTTTGCCAGGCCAGCTCGTGATTCTCAAATACTTCAGATCATGTAAGGTCATGTTTAAGGGACAGAGAGAAAAGGGACATTCCTCCTTCTCTGTAAATTCTGCTTCTTAGAATTCCAAAATCCAACATTACCTCCCGCATCACCTACACTTCCCAGATCCCCTCCTCTCCATGCAGAGCAACCAAGAGCCCACAGCACCTCCCTCTTTGTCGCTACGAGTATTGACAGTATAGTTTAGGAAGAATCAGAGAATATTTACAAAGTAAAATACAAAGTTTCTACAATGGCAAGCGAGGAACCAGGTGGGTTAAATGAATCTCAAGGTGCATTCCACACTAAAGGATGAGGCCATGTCAAACTTTTTTCCCAAGGCACAGTGTTAGACACTGCACCTCCTATGCTCAACATGGCCCGTCAGTCTTAAGGATCTCATATTTGGGAAAAAGAGCCATATCACTGTATTACCTTCAGCATTTCCAGGGTGAAGCAGAGAGCCACTCTGAGGGGCAAGTCAGTAACTGCCTCATCATACAAGCAGAGATAGGGGACGTAACCTTGCTGGGAGGTCATGAACAGCCAGGACCATTCCACATCCCTTCTACCTGCTCCCGTGCATGCTCTTGGCTGCCTCTGTCAGCCCCTGTTTCCTCCTCTTGTGCCCACCACCTCCAAGCAGGCAGGGGAATAGGTCAACCTAGTTTCTTAGAATAGAGACATATACTGCTGCACCTCAACTAGCTGCTGCCACCTTTGGGAATTATCGTCCCTGCACAGGAAAAATACAGTGAAGGGAAGAAGGTCACATCCCACACAGTTTTAGGTAAGGGCTATCTTCTAGTCCAGGAGAGCAGAATGTGAGCCCCACTGTTTCCAGTGGCAGCCTCGGCTCAAGAAAGCAAAACCTGTAATGCTACCACAGATTTCAATGCCTTTAGCAGTTACTGATAAGCCATTAAAAGGTACTTCAAATAAATCAAACTAAAAAATAGCCCTAGATTGGCTCATGGCTTCAATACAGATTAAAAATTTATGCCTGCCAGCTCAAAGTTTGTAGTAAGAGATGTTTCTTAGTGACCTGGGAGTAGGTATGTAAATAGTGAATTAGCAAAATGTCCGTTTGACACAGAATTTTTTAGGTTACTTAAGACTATGGGGAGCTACGACATGTTCCAGAAAGACTTGACCAGACAGCATGATGGAAGATGAAATTCAGCGTAGACATGTGCAAGCTAATGCACACTGCAGGAAATAATTGAAGCTTTCATACATACCAGGGGACTGTGAATTAGTGATGAGAGGCGCTATGGTGGACACACAATGCCTTCAGTGAAGCTGGCTGCTCAAAATATAGCCCAGGTCAGAAAACAAATGAGGGAAAATTCAGCTTTCTAAAGATGAGTGGGCTGGTACTTACATTGGGGAAACCTCCTGGGTCAGGCTGGAACATAATTTAAAGCTACCTGGGAATGAAGCAGCTCTGGAATCAGTTCTCTCTCTTTGCCTCACCCAGGTCTTCCAGGGCTCATGTTTTACACATCAAGAAGGTCAGGATTACTTGTTAAGCCTCATAAAAGATCTGGACTCCACTGAATTCTTCATCCATCCGTGAAGTCTTTGAAAAGTGAGAGATATCCTGATAAAGGCTCAAACTTGGCAATTAAATTCTCATGAGCTGGAATTAGAAAAAGTATCCCATTTCAATAAATAGATCGCATAAATTGTATTTGGAGATAGTTTCAACAACACAGCTTCCCTAGGTTTTGCTGTGAATGAGCTAAATGCTCCTTCAACTTAAGGCATTATTGCAGTATCTCTAAAACCACATCCTCCTTACAGTGTGGAGTGGGAAACAGGTGGGAAATAGAAGACTGTTGTGTTTTTCTTGTTTTCTTTTTTTACCTTTAAGACCAGGAGCATAAAACAATGGCTGGGAATAAAAGTCTTGTACATTAATTTTATTTAATTTCTGCAACACCATTGTCTATAAATAGCAGCTATGTACATAATTTATGGAGGACGGTATATGTGAATTGAAGTCTCAAACCCTCTCAAATACACTCGCTCAAGCATGATGTACAACACTAACACTCTCAGACTGTGTGCAGATTGCAATAGTAAGAAAAAAAAACACCCTAATGCTATGTGTTACAATAATAAATGCAAGAATTAGACGTTTTTACCTCTCCATAAATAAATTATGCATATGTACTTTTAAATTAACCAAATTAAATGATTAAAGACACTCCATTCCTTCATAAACTTGTCTTGGGAGTAAGGAATGCAGCATGTAAGCAGAGGTTTCTGGTTCCTCTGAGCCTCGCTGTTTTATTTGAAGCACTCTTAGATGCACTTCCCCTTCCTCCCAGCTTTGCAAAGAGAGAAGGCATTTTATTTTCCCTTCAGCTAATTATTTTCAGATAAATGCAAGTGTTGAGATTAGAAGCATCACTTTTGTTTGCATCCCCTTGGTGCAGTGTTGCTGGTGCTGAAGAAGTGCCACATGGCTCCTCAGAAGTCAGCCTGCTCACAGCCACCAGTTCCAACATTTCTATCTCTGGATTTAACCAAGGGAGTCAAATAGGGCACAGCGTTTCAGGACTGGGCTGGCAGTGTAAAGGGACAACATTCCTGAATTCAGTTCCATAGTGTCTTTGCACAAAGTACCATTGTGCTATTTTGTGCTGAGGCGGTTTGTCATGGTACGTGGCGCCATGGTATGTGGTACCGTGATTCACGCCTAGCTACAAACATTATTGCCCATTTTAATGTGAGAGGGAGTTTAGACTATAGCTCAACAGACTCATTTCTTACTCATTTAATGAAATGGCCCTGTAGCCTTACGCCTAAACTGACCAGTAACAAGGAGGAGAAACTGAAAATATTTGAAGAATGTTTCTTTGCCAGTATTACCAGTGCTGTCCTACCACCATAATACCAAACAGGGCTTGACTCTGTTACACCCTAGATACCAGATTAGCTCAGCTCTTCCACAGAATCTCTGGACAGTATCTGTTACTCTTAAAGCACTTAGCTCAAAATGCCTTTTTGTAGGTGGAGAAACAGGCACAGAAAAACAAAGCACCTTTCTCAAGATCACACAGCAGGGCAGTGGAGAAGCTGGGACACTTGACTCTCAATGTACATCCTACTCCTAGGCAGCACCACCCCCACACACTGTGGTCATTTCATCAGTTGAACATCAACAAGATGTTGTTGAAACTTTGCTCAACAATCCAGAGTAACTTGATTGCTAGATGTCTCAAGCATTTACAGATGTTAAAACTCCCCAAGGCTGTATTACCAGAAGGATCTACTGATCGTTTTTTTTAAAAAAAAACACAACAAACAAGAATGTCCATATAATACAGCTTTCAACTGGATTTTTCACATTTCTGCCAGCTTCTGTGTACAAATACAGCCTCATGATGAAATGAAGATTATTAGCTCATCTTGTTCATAGCATGAACCAGGGGTTTTGGATATTAATGGGGCATATGCACTGGAAAATGTTGTGATTGTTCATTTAGAAATCTTCTCTTCCAGAGCTTTACACCTCTCGGTAACTGACTTGTCCTTAGTAACATTCACACAAAACAATGACAGGCCATTAGGCTACGAGCTCTTAGAAATTTATTTCTAGTGTGATGGGTCACCAATCTGCTTGTGGCCTCCAGCATCAGAACAGTACATTTTCCTTTTCCCAGTTGTTCGTAAAACTTACTAGTATGTATTTTCAACATCACAAGAAGCTGCTATAAGCTGACACTTATGTGTGCACACCAAAATGTGAATCACAGGGCTGTAAAAACCAGGAAATACTTCATGATTTCTTGGTTTTGTATTTGGATTCTGTGTGGGATATGTGAAGGACATATGTGAAGGACAAAGAATACAGCATCTGTGATGGCAGGTACATGGTGGGGTGGCTGGAAGAATGCGCAGGAGGAAATGAGAAAGAATTACCTGAACAACAGAGGACATGAAAAGCATGGCTCAGGATGGAAAGCGGTGGTAGAGCTGCACCTCTGGTCCACGTGTGTGTGGTTTGGCAGCATCTCACTCAGATCAGATCCCACTCTTGCTTGCATGACTTCAGGTCACTCATGGCCATGGTCTTTTCTGCGGGCGAGCTTCAATACAGCAACTCGGGCAACAACTGTGGACAACAAGGGGTTGTCCACTGGAGTTGAGGAACTAAATGTAGATGGGCTGAGATTAATGCTTACCTTCAGTGTGAAGTGAGTGGGGCTTAATCCCACTTCTTGTGTTGCTTCACAATGTGTTAGGAATTAGAATTTGATAGCTGAGGAAGATAATCGAGCCAAGCTACTTTCTGCAAACATATACAAGAAAACATTTGTTTAAAATTCATGTAAATATTCTATGGCATTAATAAAAAGCATAGAATTTCATGGTTTCACTCACTTATCAGAGCTTTCCTATTGTCCTTTGTCTGGTTTCTGCCCATCTTACACTCCTCCAGGGAGTGCTTCTGCAGTGCAACTTAGCCCCTAACTCCAGGAACTGCTTTTGGTGAGCAACCGCTACTGCCCTTCCAGAAGTACTCAGTTGTCACTCTGCCCTCCTCTGTCACCGAAGGCCTGCCACCCTTCAGTCCTTCATATGAGCCTGTTTAAAACCTGCATACATTTTGAGATTTTAAAGTCATTTTGAAGGTGCAATTTGCCTTTGAGAGGCAGTTGTGAAGGCTTGCACAGAGCCTGGTGAGAAACCACACGGCTCTGACACAGGGTGCGAACGTCTCTGCCCTTACACAGCCTGTCTGAGCAGAGGCTTTTCTTTCAGACTATTTCTAGGAGATGCCTACCTCAAGAATTGGCCAGTGCAGATGATCCGTGTTCTTCCTTATTGAATGACTATACAAACTAACTGCTGAGCATGAATATATTTAACAAGAGCCATAAACACCAATGCCGTACAATCCTCATCCACAGTAAAAAGTGAAGGTACCTGGAAAGGCAAATTTTTGATTCAACCTGCTATTGGGAAAAAATGAATATGGAGCTGAACTTCACAAACTTTGCAAGCAGTTCTGTACTGCTTTTCTAAAATTATGACTAAATGTGAAAAGTGTGGAGTTTGGCAATCTCTGTTCCAAAAAAATGTACTGGAGAACATGTCCCTATTTTTATCTATGTAAGTAAAAATATTCCAGAAGACATTAAACTTGACTGTAGAGCTTCTTGTCAGAACATGGCATGCAACACACGAACTTGGGAAGATTAAAAAAAAATTCCAACACTGGACTTAGTAGAAAATTAATTCAAAAAAAGAATTGAAGAAGGCATAACAATTTCAGGCATGATAAGTGAATATAACCATGGAGCTGTTATATTCTGGACCAACCTTCTTGCTGAAATGAGATTAGGAAACCTGAGAACTTTGTAATGCACCTGAATTCAAAGCCAAATGTCTAGAAATCAGACTACAGGCTCCACCTCTGAACTGTGAAAACTGTAACATTGACAGTGATTCAAAAGATGAGCATGGAACTCAATGGAAGCTGCAAAGAAGTATTAAGACAAAAAGGTCTACTGAAACACTTTGATACTTGACCAGGAAAAATAGCCGTGAAAAACATAATACCACCATAAACAGCCTTGGTGTTACAACTACCAACATATATTCCAGTGAAGAAATCTTTGAAGAGTGCTGAAAAATTAGAGGAACACAGAGGGGACACCCCAAAATTACCCTCAGGCTGGAGGAAACAGCTTACAATAGGAGGCTTTCTTTGCTTATCTCATCAAAAGAAGCAGCCTGGGAGGTAAACTTGATTATTCCATACAAGTATATTCACAGAGGGAAATTTCCAGGGACTAGAGAGGGAGCTTTTGCATCCAGCAAAACAAATCAGTACAAAATCTACCATTAGCACCTGAAGCAATAGGAATTTTTTTTTTTTTTTGAAAGTGAGAGTCATCAAAGGTTGAAACAAGCTACCACAATCAGCAATGGAATCACCATCTTTTCCTATCTTTGTATCAACGCTGGATGCCTTTGTCTTTGCACATTATGGACATGTACCAGGTAACTGGATGCAATTGAAGAGGTCAGGGTCGGTGATCTGGTGGACCCTTGCAGCCTCAAGGTATAAATCTAGAGTTGGAGTGATTACTCCTAGTTCATTCTCGAACGGATATAATAGCTTCTGCTTGTGCTTTAGGGCTTTCATCAATCTCTTTCAAGGATCACGATAAGGATCTTCAAAGAAGTGTTTTCCCAAATCTGCAGTTTCCTGAGCTGCTTGTTCTAAGTTTCCATTAAGCATCAGTAGTGTAGATCTTGTCTCCTTGCGCTTCATCTGTCTTTTTCATGGTCTTTTTGGCTACCTGAACCATCCCTCTTCAGATATGTCCCTAGCTGATAGCAACTTACTAGGTTATTCTGCAAGGCTTCTGCTTCCTACAAAATTATCCAAGAATCATGGAGTTCGGTTTGTTTCTATACGGGTTTCTTTGCAGTCCAAGGTTAGTTAATGAACACCTCAATTACAGCATTCCTGAGAGATGATTTACATTTTTTTCATTAAAATGTCACTGGAAGTCCAGTCTTTCCATGCTACAATATTTGAAGCCACTGCTGATGTTAATTAAAGTAGAAGATGACAGCACTTGGAAAATGAACACTTTTCTCTGCTCAGATAAATGACCTTTAACGAGTGCTTGTTCTTTAGTTAGACTAGGTCATTACTAGAGATTACTGAGCATTTTCAATAAACCTGGAATCTCTGACTCATCTTCAGCTTTAAATTTGAATGCTGAAAAATAATGGAGACTTCTCTGTGTGGTACACAGTGTTATCCACCACTGTCACTAGCCTGCCCCACCATGACAGACAGCGAGCATCATTTTGCTCTGAGAAGCAAGAGAAGGGAACTGGCGAGCTTCATTTTCTCCCTCAAAAGTAGAGCTGCACAGAAACACGCTTGGGAAGATTGAAGAAAACCATCCACTGACACAGTTTCTTTTATCACCAACTACAGATTATGGAAAATGGAAGAAAAGTAAACTCGCAGTCTGTGTTGTCACAGGTTGCAGCCATGTCCAAAATACAGGCAGAGTAAACTTGAAATAGCTGCACTTCTGCTCCTAGTCCCTGGGTAGTACCTTCTTTTCACCATGGCTTCAACCCAGGGCAGTGAAACTGCAGCTGCTGGTGCTCTGAGCTCCTAATGCCACAGTTTTTCCCAGTTTCTTCTAGGGTGCTGTCCTCCTTACAACACTCGAGTTTCAGAGTGCTTTTCTTGAAGAAATCAATTTAGAGAGACTCTCTGTGCTCCTATCTCAATTTCAAACAAGATCTCATGGAACTGAGGACGAAGTTGCAAGCATGACACCCAGCGTGCAGAAGAAAGGGCAATCACTCTGTTCCAGTACTTCCAGACAAGATGGGGTGAGGGGAACAAAAGTCTCTCACCCAACCTCTTTGTTTAGAGGGAAGGGCTTCCTGCCACACTCCACAGCTAGTGGGCTCCATCAAATCCAGCAGCTTGCTCCTTTCTCTGTGAGACTCTAAATGGAGGTTCTGGGCACACACTCTGCTGAGAAATTATTCTGCAGTTGAAGACAGTCAGAACAGAGGGCCTGCTTAGGAAGCAGTTTGAAATTATTGAGAGCAGCACTTCACATTTCCACAGCAGAAGCCTTTATAGGCTGGAAGTCTCAAACCTTGATCACTTCCAATTGAACCACTTATAAAAAAATGTGCACTGCTGGAATATTTTAAATGACTGTGTGCAGTGTGTACTGACTGAACATTAGGGGCTTCAATTAAATAACAGTTCAGAACATAATGAACTGAAAAATTTCACACTCTCTAAAGTGAGATAAGTATGAAGTGAAGGAGAGAGAATTAAGAAATAGTGCTATGAACGTGGCACCAGCCACTGCCTGATAAGATTCATCCAGAACATACAACAGAACAGCTTGTGAATTAGGGTAGTTTTTTTCCAGACCCCTCAGAGGACACAGGAAACAGTCAGGTCTTTTTTCAAAAAAGGGTGACACCACTTCTGCTGAAATTGGGGATGCACCTACCCTTGCAAGCATGGCTTGGTCATGTCTGCATTTAGGCACTTCTGGATGCACATTTAGAGTTAGATATTCTATGCTATGGCTGAGTAGATAGTCTGGAGTCCATGTCTAAGGTTCTGGTCTGAGATTCAGCTAACACTGAGTCTTTTTGCAGTTCTTCCACTTCCTAATGAAATAATCTTGTCCTACGAGCCATCTGAAACAGATAGAAGTAGTACAACGTATGAAACTCTGCTTACAGGTTGAAGAATGATGCAATGAAGACTGTCCATACTGTAATTTTCTCTGCGTGTCAATGAAAGGAGAAGGAGGGACAGCAAAGGTAGAGATCCTGTACCACAGCATGAGGCACTTGCTCCAGAATACTGCAGCATGCTTTAACAAAGAAAAAAGGTGGCACTCAGTGCCAAAACACTGCATTTTCATAGAATCATAAGAATGCTTTGGGTTGGAAGGGACCTTTAAACGTCATCTAGTCCAATATCCCTGCAATGAGCAGGGATATCAACTAGATCAGATTGCTCAGAGCTCTGTCCAGCCTGACATGGAATGTTTCCAGGGATGGGGCATTTATCTACTACTTCACTGAGCAACCTGTGCCAGTGTTTCACCACCCTCATCATTTTTTTTTTCCTTGTATTTAGTCTAAATCTACCCTTTTCCTGCTGGCCTGGCTAAAAAGACTGTCCCCATCTTTCTTATTGGTCATCTTTACGTACTGAAAGGCTGCAATAAGGTCTCTCCAGAGCCTTCTCTTCTCCAAGTTGAACAACTCCAACTCTCTCAGCCTGTCCTCATAGTAGAGGTGTTCCATCCCTCTAATAATTTTTGTGGTCCTCCTCTGGATCCCTTCCAACAGGCCCCTGTCTTTCCTGTGCTGAGGACTCCAGAGCTGGACACAGTACTTCAGGCAGGGTCTCACCAGAGCAGAGGAGAGCAGCAGAATCATCTCCCTCGACCTGCTGGCCACACTTCTTTTGGTAAAGCCTAGATATGGTTGGCCTCCTGGGCTGCAAGTGCACATTGTCAGTGCATGTCCAGCTTTTCACCCCCATCATCATTTTGGTAAGCACTGACTTCAAACAAGGGCTATTCTCCCTTTGTTCCATAGCTGGTTTGTTAGCTTTGGAGGTAAATCCCTTTACAGATGTTTCATAACCTCTTATTTGGTTTGAAATGGAACAAAATGAGATCTCATTCAAGCAAGTACCATATTTATCTGTTTACTGGAGAGGACATGGAGTTTTTTTAGAGATCTTGCAAATATGAAAGATGTTCAAAAAACCCCACTCCAACAAACCTAAAAAAAACCAAACCCAGAAAATTGACACACTTCACATTTTCTGGCTTATTAGGTTTAACATTCCTGTGCTTGAGGTTATGTTTTCAACTGACTTCTTATTGCTCTGTCTACATTAGTTCACCCCAGTCTTTTCAATCACCTCAATGGCACCTGCTTTATGTATGTTCTCCTCCTTCATCGTAGTGGTCCTATAGCCAAGTGTCAGCTGACCAAAACAGTCATTCTCTCTAGGAGTGTGTGAAGGCTGAAGACAATGGACAGCTGCATCAATCTCTGCTGAGGTTGGCATACCACATAAATGCTCCATTTGACTTGTAACTTGACCAAAAGTGCCAGAAAGCTGAAAAGCACACGAACCTTATTTAGTGGCTATTTCAAGCGGTAGAGAGTTAACTCAATTTGCCAGCAAGTGTTCACGGAGCTATCGAGAATCAGGTAGGAGTCAGGAGCTGCATTTATTCCAGTTTACCTGATATAAACCCAGCATATGAAAAAAAACTAAAGCAAACTACAAAAGCCATTTATAAGTATATGTGGTAAGTTTAATGATTTAGGAGTTCCATAAAAATTTTGTGCGCTCTGATCTTCAAAAAAACAAACAAAAAACAAACGTCGTCAAATAAAATAAAATAGGAGGGAAACTTATGCACACCTCCTCAAGTTCCATAGTGCCAAATGGATGAGCTTGTTATCAAAGACTCAGTCTGACTGGTCTTTCGAGGAATGTAGGAAATCCAGCTCAGACCACTGAACTTCCATTCTGTCATGTGTAGAAAAAGCATCAAAAGCAATGCAAAAAACTTGCTCCTTAAGACAACTGCGTAGTTACCTGCCCATGGCATAAATTTCTACCTTCTCCTCTCAATCTGAATCTGCTTGTAATCTTAGGGCTAATTATATTTTGTCTATTTTACTTAACAGAAATCTGAAGCATTAAGACCAATGCTTTGCCTTTTCAGACTCTTCCTGAGTGATGAGTTTCTTGTTTTATTTGCGATAACATGAAGTATCAGCGGACAACAATGTTGGATTGGGTCAGTTTGAGGTTCTCAGCCTTAGATACTGCCCCTGGTCCTCCTATGTAGAGAAGGATGAATTGGGCTGGACCAAACCCCAACTTTTCAATTCAGATCCAAGTTTGTTCTTCAATTTGCAACAAAATTAATTCTTGCTTGTTTGCACTAGAGGACAAAAAGCTATTAAGATATTGATCAACTCAAATATTTCATATAACATTTCAAAGAAATAGGATGAAGTCTTTAAATATACTACCTTACACTCTTCAATAAAATATCATTTCAAACCCAAATCAAAAGTTTTAAAATTAAGTCGCTTTTGTGAAGAACGAGGCATGGTTTTCTTCTGGCTCTCACAGCTGACCTTGAACTACGATTAGGGCGGTTTCCCCATGGATATTCTGAAGGCTAACAACACATGGGCTTATGAAGCAGGTCTGTCACTAAAGCAGGGCGCTAATAGGCTGGTGATTTTCATGGGACTCAGCAATCTCTGAGCCATAACTTTGTCAAATTTGAGGATGACTTAAAAATTCTTAATACTTGAGACTTAAGTAATTTAAGAAACATTTCAGATGTAGGATTTGTTTCTTTAACAAATCAGCCTCGAAATAACAGAATAGGATGCTTTGACACATCCAATGTTTTCAGAAGTTTTCAACATGAGGAAGACATGTTAAATTTCACCCTCTCCTGCAGATATTGTGCAGTTTAGGCCAAGACATTCCCAAGAGTATATTTCTGTCACTAAATCAACAGCTATGCCTTTCCCTACAGCACCTTTCGTTACTTCATGTAACTGTATCAAAACTACTCTTTACCTTGAAGAGTCATTAGAGGCTCTCTCATATAGAAGCTCCACCTTGACTTTGTTGTCTGTATTTGACTCTTAGTATCTTCTTGGAAACAGATGACCAGGCCGTATCATTTTGTGCTCTCCTGTGTTTTTCAAATTAACACTTCATTAGCATTTGCCTCCACTAAACCCAGAGAAGTCAGATCAGAACAGGTACAGTGACACTCATGAATGCCAGCCTGTCCTTGGGGGAGGCTTAGCACTGCTGTTACAGCATGACTTTCCCCAGTTCATGGCTAGGGAGAAAAAAACCCCAATGCTTATTTGATGAACTACTTATTTTAGTACTTGCTGCAAAAAAGTGGCAGGCACATTTTTTGTTTTTTTTTCCCCTCTTCTACAAACAATCTTCACAGAACTATTTCACATGATCCTGAAAATATTTAACAAAACCCTGTCTCCTGTCTAGAAGAATAGATTCAGGCTCTGCCACCTCATTGTAACCCCTTCTTCTTGTCAGAAAACGTAACAACATTTCTTTGTCTCAGAAAAGTACTGCAAAAATTCAGCTTTCTGAGAGCTCCAAGGCATTTGGAAACCACTGGGAGAAAACGTGTCATGAAAGTAAATGTCTTCACTGTGTGATGCAAATATATGTTAAGCAATAAAATTCTAGTTCCTAAATAGGCTTGTCTTGTTTTGATATTCAAGGATATGAAAAAAAAATACATACATACTTCTTATTTAATGCTGCCAAGATATAAAACATGCCTATTTTTATACAGTTGGTCAATATGGATGACAAAAATAGCTTTCTTAATAAAGAGGAAAAGGCTCACTAATTTCTTGTGATGCAAAACCATGAGGTCCACCTCAAGACTGCACATAACTTTTAAGCTGAAGTTCTACCTGTTGAACCTCATTTCACTGAGGAAAAATGTTCCTGCTTCTCGAAGCTCAACTTAAGATGACTGAATCCTTCTGTCAGAGAATATCACTACTCCTGAAAGTGAAATGTGAAGAAAAGATTAATATACTTTGCTGAGAGTAAGCTTGATAGCTATCACTGTGCTGTGTATTTGCTCCTCACAGTAGATGATAGTTGATCATTTTAAATGATTACTTAGCTTTAGCTGAAAATCTTTTGAATCAAGTGGCTACAAATCATGTGTCCCACAAGTACTGCTACTAACTAGTGAGTATTTAGACAGCATTAGCACAGGGGAGTAACCACTCTCAAAGGGAGATGGGGCAGAGAGTACCTCAAGTGTGTGCGTGTGCGGAGGTGCGTGTGTGAAAAAACCTCTGGCGATAATGTAAGTTTTTAAAGCAAGTTAGACCTCCCCTGTGAAAAATAAACCGTAGTGCAGCATTTTAAACTCAAAATTCACACTTTTTTTTCCAGTGGAATGGGGGGAAATAATTTCATCTAATCTTGAGTGATGATATTAGAAAATGAATGTTGTGCAATTACACTGGTGAACATGTTAATAGTGCTGGATATTTTGTACCTCTGTACTTGAGGTGAGCCTGTTCAGAAGCCCAGAGCTGCAGCACCCGCAACACAGGACTGAGACTTTTTGACAAGGATATCTCTATTTCTAAGGTTTGGTAATAGTACCGAAATAGTACCTGTACTACTTCATGTAAAAAAAATATGCAGGAAACACTATTCTTTTCAATCCTCAGGTTTTTATTATTTGAAAGATGTGTGTCTTTCCTGTATCGAAGTGTTCAGCACCAACCTGTAAGGCTGCTACACCAATACTCCTGAAGGACTCACAATCTTAGTCTATACCTAAAAATTATGTAAAAACATATGTGAAAAATAGGCTTCCAAAAAAAAAAAAATAAATCACTCAGCACTGACATAATACTAAAGATGCAATGATTTTATTAACATAGAACATTACTACTTCTGATTCATCTGCAAATACTTCTTCAATGGATGATGCAATTGAAAATTAAATATGCTTTTGGATGGATACTTTTGAGGGGCTTCAAAAATGACAACATACTTCAGTTCTAATTTTTAAGTGAGAGCTTAAAGAGACCCAACATACCAATGTGTCCTTTAGAAATTGATGCCACTATCCAGAACCAAGGCTTTACTTTTATCTAATCTTGTGGCTCATTGAAATCCTGGTACTATTAAAATGCAGTATACCTAGGTTTGGTCATCTGAAACCACTACCACCATTTCCTTATTCATTTTGCTCGTGTATGCCTTTCATCTGTGGTTAGATGCTACTTTAGAGCTGTGGGAAAAAAATCACATGTATGCATGACAAAAATTAAAGGGACAAATTATGGATTTACATAATTAGAAGCTAAGGTAGAGTACGTTAACAAGGATGTTAGTGGAAATGATTTTAAACAGCTTACTGTGCTCTATACTTTCCTATTTCATTTTCCTGTAGTCAGTTTTACGCTATTGCTTTTACTTCAAATCCCTAGCAGTTCTACTCCTTTTGTTACTAACTGTTCAATAGTATCTTGACAGCAGAACTACATCTTCGTTCTCATTTAATAACTATTTATCATTCTGTATCTGCCCATTTTCAAGAAGGAATAAAGTTAAGTGTTCCAGAAATTGGAAAAAATTGAAACTTGACCTTTATTAAGTGGGTTAATTGTCACAATCTCAGCATGTATGAAATTAATGACCAAAAAGTGGAACTTCAGAGTTTCAGAAGACTAGGTTAATGTCCAAAAAAGTCTAAACTCTGACCTTCTTGACATATGCCAAAAGAAACAGCCACCCTAATAAATTACTACCTGTGTGCAATTATAATAAACCATTCCTAGCATCCAATCACTTGAATTAATTGCTGCAAGGCAGTGAGGCTTTCTTACAGATATTCAAGTTAATCTAAAAATTCCTTTGCAGTTCACAGGAGGCCGTTTGTGCACGTCTGTTTCAGTACAGAGATTCAGTTTTAAAGCACATTATTCATACCTTTGGACCACAAAACTGTATACAACCCCACTTATTAGTGCTGAAATTAGGAGCCTTGGCTGAGTTACCAACAGCAGTGAAAGTGGTGAACCAGCATGGAATAAAGCAAAGGGAAATAAATTTGCCTTAATCCATACCATAAAGCAATTGCTGGATGCAGGACACCCACATAGTTCCCATATTTCAGCCTTACAGAGGAGAAACAGACAACTTTTGTAAATACGCCAACAAACTGCAGAATATTTAAATCAAACGACATTCACAAAAAGAAACTTAAAATAAAATATTCCATTTGCACAGATCCAAGTCAGCAGCACAACACGAAACCTACTGACTTCCACACCACCGGGTCACAATTTTGGATGAAGCGGCCAGGAGCACAGCCGGCGTTTCTCCTATGGATAGCAAGTGCCTCCGGGGAATGGGTGGCCCCAGCCCGATACAAAGCAAGAGGCTACCTGGCCGGTAACATCTCTAAGTGAAAGAAGGCACCATGCTGGAGTTAGCCTACTCTTGGTCTTGCCATGCGTAGGATGCTACAGGTAAACTTGCTTTTTGTCCCTGTTGATTCTATTCAAAGGATAAATGACTTGTGTGTTCAGGGCGGTCGAGTTTTTCAAGAACAATATATGCTTAACAGTAAATAAAATGCTAAGTGTTTAACTTCAATTACCCAATTCCGCTGGTGTCTGAATCTGCATAAGTAATGGTGAATCAGTTGGGAAATCAACATTGCTCACACATGTAAAATTTCATTCCCTATCCTCATACAGATTTTAAACACCTTTCTGAAGAAGTAAAGTCGAGCCTCAAAGGTCTAGAGATCTGTTTCACTCCAGTTCACATTAAACTCCCCAAAGGCTTAAGCTGTGGTGGTCAGCATTACCTATTCTGCCATGTCTGAACCGGATTTAATAGGACAATGATTGTCCAGTTTCTCTAAATGGGGAAGTTAAAGAAAATGTAAAAAATCTGCATGGATATACCCAAAAATCTTTGAATAATAAAAATCAGAAGAATAGAAATAAAAGGAGTTCAGAGCACAGTCAATAGAAAACATCATCTGGAAGATGGAAGACTCAAGTTCAAAAGCCTCTTCTGTGCTTTATCAACTTTATATAATAGAACAGTCCTACACACAAAAATATTACACAGACAGAGGTCCCTAAGTCTAGACACATTATGTTTCAGGTGAGCGTCCTGAATACAACAGTATCTTCTATTTTCACATTGCTCTCTGTGGTTTTATCCAATCCTTCCATGCCAGACTTGTAAAGCCTTCCCTTATCCCCTCCCTCAGTGCTGAGTAGCTCTCCCCACAACAGCAGAGGAGCAAGTTAATGGAGAATAGTGACTCCAACCCAGACTTCACTCAGGTTGCCCCCAGTCCTGCACTAAGAGCAAGGCAAGCAGCCACTTCCATCTGTTCTCCACTGCCAGTTTAACACATCATAACGGTCTAAGTCAGGTGTTTTCACCTCTTCCTAGGGAAAGTGAAGCCTTTATCTAACTGTCAAATTAAAAATCCACAGTAGTCACAGTACTACTTGAAGACGCATTTTTTTTTTGAACACTCAATGAAACATTTCCCAAACTTCTTAGTTTTGAGAATAGCAACCACTGCCTTCAAGACAAGCCAGCTAATGTTCAGTTGTCCAGCTTTTATTTTCACACACCACTTTGCCTTTCTTCCCATTCTCCCTTAATTTTTCATGGTAAAAAACGGCAGCAGCTGCAGCTGTTAAGGTTTTCTAGCATGAGAGACAAAGTCAAACACCTTCTGGTTTCCAACCACTCTAGTACTGACTGTGCAACACCTTCTGGGCAATACAACCACTGATGACCAACTTGATTGCTTTTGTAAGCTGACAGGTCCAGTTCATGCTGCTACCAGTGTAAAAAAACAAAAAGAGTATTTAATTAGTAAGTGAAGTTTTAATGCCTATGTACACTGAAAACAAAGATAAATGTTAATGACTAAAGACAGCAGACAAGGCAAAAATCACATTTTGTTAGAAGTACTTGAGTACCATGTATGACCCAAGGTACACTGCTACACAAAACAGCTTATTTAACTGTATTTCAAATTCTGTTATTGATAATCCATAAGTTTTAAGTACTAGAGCACTACACAGTCAGCAAAAGGCTAAAAACCAAACCAAACCAAACCTGAGTGTTTTGGTTTCTGTTTAGTACTGTAGGATAGGTGCTTTGGCGTTCGGCAACATTTCAATTTCTGGTTTTCACTAAACAAATTATCACGGATTTCATTTGCATTATTAAAGTTTATGTCATGTCCACTAACACTATAGCAGTCACTCATTCAGCTTTGGAATACACTGAATACACCAGTGAATCCAAGAAGAAATCAACCCCAAAACAATCCAGGAGCATTTGTGGCCTTTTTTTTTTTTCTTTCTTATTTTAACTGAATTTTTTATTTTAACTGAAAAATCCCTGACATGGTTTCCAAACTTGTCGCATTCATTAGGAAACAGATGTAGAAATTGAGAAATGCTAAGGAAGATCTTCTAACCCTGAGTCACCAACTTTAGTGCTGTACTTTCTACAGCAAGCAATGCACTTGAAGAAGGAAGTATGTTAGAAACTATTAAATATAGACGGCAATTATGTGACAATTCTGTGATCGTATCCAACTTCAACAAGGATCAGTGAAAAATCTTCTAGAGAAAAAAGATGCTTCATCTGATATATTTGGCACAGCAATGTTTTGTCTAAACACTTCTGTTTGGCACAGAGTAGAAGAAATAGCAAGGACTGACTTTCAGTCCATAAAATCAGAGAAAAAAAGCAGTGGATTCTGGGAGCATCTTTGGTGTGTCAGACAAACACTTCAAATTACGTTTCATAATTCCTTCACATGCTTTCCTTAAAAAAAAAAAAGGGGGGAGGGGGGGATAGAAGTGGCAGCAGGAAATATTAAATACTGTTTCTAAACATGTGAACTAGAGAAGAACTGTTTGTGTTACCTAAATCTTCCAATGTACCTTTGAAGCATGCAAGTTTCATAACTCTGTACCGATCAT
Organism: Baryphthengus martii; assembly: GCA_013396935.1. NCBI lineage: Eukaryota > Metazoa > Chordata > Aves > Coraciiformes > Momotidae > Baryphthengus > Baryphthengus martii. The sequence continues at coordinate 41,448 of VWZK01006348.1, read as the reverse complement.
TCTTCTTTAAAGGCAAATTAGCTGTTGAGTTGCACAGATTTTCAGTAAATACTGCCTTTTAACAATGGCCAAAGGAAGTAACACATTATTTTAGCCAAGATCCTCAACTATTTTACCTCCACAGCCAGAAGGCTCTCTGCTCTCATTTACTCATGACAGCGCTTAAGCTAAGGTTGCATTTATATACTTTACAAGCATTTTTTCAGAGTGGTGGTTGTCACTCAATTTTGTATGGTCAACCTTATCAACAGGGCTATATGAACATCATCTTGCCGTATAGAGCCAAAGTAGTTATAGGTTGTTAGGGAAACAATTCATCAGTAAGTAGGTTCATGTAAAATTCAAAAGGTTTGGTTTTTTTTTCCCTGTTTTGTTTTTGGAGAAAAGTCCGAGAAATCCAAGTGATGTCTTTCTTACAGGAATACTTCAAATAGCTAGCTAAACAGAAGCAAGATTTGGCATTTAGCCTGGGATTAGTGTGAACAGCCTCTTAACCAAACATCATGAAGAAAGTTAACTTCAAAATGCTTTGAAAGGTCTGTTTTCATGACAGATGGTAATAAGGGCTCATCAGTGCCAATTTTTTTGTTTCCACCTCAGTTTTCAAAAGCTTAAGTTTTAGTGCTTCTGAGAAACCATTGCACGCATAGAGCAAAAATGCAAATTACAAAATTAGATTACTCGCTATTTTTATTGTGCGCAACATATTTTTCTAAATACGACTAACAGATGAAGAGTAAGAACTTGACCGTGCGCTTAACAGGCCACTTTCCCTTTCTGTCTACTAGAATCTCTCTTCCCTGCCTCCCTGCCCCCCCCCCCCATTTCTTCTTTAATCTTTATCTGCACACCTGGACAGTTATTCCTCTCCCCATAGACCCCAAAAGATGCAGCAGTCAGTAGCAGGTAGAGGTTTTGTTTGTATAATACACTCACTAGGGAAGACATGGTAGAACTATATTTTATTCAAGAAAACCCACACATTCGGTCCTGTGATGACCACAGGCTTCGCTAAGCCATAGATATCAGCAAATACTGGAACAAAATACAGTGTATCAGATTGAATCAAAGCATTTAAGTTCAGAAATTACAGTTATAATTTTCAGGGAAGGCTAGTTTCAGGATTGCATCATAGTATCTAGTACAATGTTGTGCAATGTAAGTGGCACAAACAGAAATGGAATATTGGTCCTAATAAAACCCAAAATGTAATGACTTGTATGACATTTATACTGTCAAGACAATAATTCATAACATCTACCAAAGGCAGCATATAGTTACAAAAATACTGGTCCAGCATCTTTTCAGTGATGAAGCAATAGCCAAGGTGCAATGGCAATGTGCCATTCTGAGTGAAACACTTCTTAAAAAACTATTTTTTTTTCTGTTTTCCGCACACTGATACTAGCTGAACACCAAAACCTAACTTCTGTGTATTGCACCAAAGATTTATGCAAAAACACATTTTCCAAGTGGCGGTTTAAAAAAAAAAAGCAAAATCTAGTAAAACTGAGTATGCCAAAAGACGTTTTACTGCAACTGATCTTGGACGAGCAGGTTGCAACATCTACTAAGCTTTAAACAGTTGTCCAGGCTTGTCCATTCTATCCATTATCTTGTACTTAAGGATACAAAGGTTAAAAGACAAAGTCCTTAATATTGAGAACAGAATTAAATCACTCTATACTCCTCTCCATTCACACACAAAATAAAAATATTCTGCCCTCCTCTCCTCCCGATACTCAGGTAATTTCAAAGTCAAGCCTTGTTCTGATATTGCACTGTGCTAGGATTGTATTGTGTCCACCTAGGAGTTAAAACATGTAGTATGAGGGTGACCAAAACTGCGGGAGACAGTAGACCTGCTTAACTTGTGGAAGTATCCCAAGACATGTGTATCAGATCGAGACACAATCAAAGTGTACTGCAGGCTTGGTTGTGGTCTGGACTCGGGCCAAAAAGTACGTTAGCCTGCCTGCCATTTCCTTCAAGAAAACAGCATCAGTTAGTATCTTAACCAAAAGACAAAGTTGAGTAAGACCAGGTAACCATGTCACATTCAATGTTACGTCCAACACCACAGAAATGAAGGAGTAGCAGACAGAAATATTAATCATATTTTCCTTTTAATAATGGTTTAGTCAAAAGTGTAGCTTTGAAAATCTCTAGCTAGTTGTGAAAACCTGAAGAAGCTGGGAAGCGACCTCACTTTGAACAGTACAGTTTAAAGCTGTAGCTTGGCCTATCTGCTTTCAAATACTCCAATAGAACTGCCAACCTTGCAAATAACAGGTACCGCCTGGAAATAAAAAGAATTCAGCCTTTAAAAGTTGGTGAATGTTGTACTGCAGCAGCCTAGCTCCGAAGAAGAAAGAGTAGATATTTTTATACAGTAAACAAAAGACAAAGTAAACTGAAATCTTCAGAGATCACTTTAAGTGTATACAATTTGGATTCTCATCAACATTTAAAACTACCGATCATAAGGTTGCCACCTTACCTTTTTCTGGACTGGCATACCTGATTTTAAACAGGTTTTCCTCCAGTCTCTCAAGTTTCTGATCCTCTTATCCAGTTTTCTGCTGTACTGCTCTCCCACCTTCATGCTGAATACCGAGTCAGTCCTGCCTTCTGCTTTTCTTGGCAGGAGGCAAAGCAAGCTTTTAATTTCGGTAGTCAGAGTGACAGAACAACAAAAGCACAGCAGATAGAGGAGCTTAATTCTTCCCCAGGAAGAAAATACATTTGGTTCAACAAAGGGCTGCAAAATCTTCCAAAGGCACCTCTTTCCCCACTTTTTGCCCGAAAGCAAGATGGCAATCTTAATTGAAAAGGGATGCTAAGTCTTTTAAATAACTTAAAAATTCATTTTTATATAAAGCAGCAAAAACATTTTTCTCTGCAGAAAGAGAAATGTTAACAAAGAAACACACCAACATAAATGCACTGTTCATAAACTTTAGCTAATTTAATTTCACAAGAAAGTAAATTTTTAAGACTATTTTTTAACCTCATCAGTACTTTCTGAAGAAGATTCTTTGGCATCTTCAGTCTCTCTGTTACTTTTCTCTTTATTTAGATTTTCACTTTCTGATTTGGTCCCATTAAATAGAGAGTTTTCACCATTTACAAACCCATTCTCTGTGACTTCAGCATCAATAGCTTCATCAATCTTTAAGTCCCCTTGCTCTTCCACATCTTCTAGGTTTCTCAAGACAATAGGGAGTCTAGAGTCTGCCACAGTGTTCTCCAACAAGGCAATATTGCTCTCTTCATATTTAGGAAGCGGAGTTCCATCTGCCATTTGTTTGGTATAATATTCTCGGCTAGCAGCTGCACTCTTTACTGCTTTCTCCAAGATCTCTTTTTCACCTAAGCGCAATTTGATAGCCATTATCGCATGAGAAGTAAGGTCATGGGTCTCCAAGAAGGACTTATCATCCTGTTAGAAAAAACAAGTTTGTTAGTAACCACCAACACAATTAAAAACAAACAAATAAATAAATAAATCCCTCAACTATTCTCTCTATGCATTACCAGGAAGTAACACCATGTTCTTCAGGCTCAGCCAAATGGAAGTACACGAACGAGGAGGTCTGCACAGAGCTCCAGTGAAATTTGTCAAGAATTCATGAAGAAGTCAAAAATTTCTCTACATAGATCAGCCTGTACAACATGCAGGCAGGAGACTTTACAAATACATGGGAGATGTAGGTTCACTTATACGCTTGCAATAGTAGCGCGTTCCTTTGCGGTTTGGAGAATGCAACTAACAGGCAACAAGTTGAAACTGATTCCCCATTTTACTTGCAGAGAAAAAGCAGGTAGCCTCTACTTGGAGAATCAAAGAAAAAAAATACATTAACAAAATTACATTAACAAAATTTTCGTTTTTGCAGTCCTATTTGATTTTCCTTAGATAATGCGAATCTGATACTACACTTTTAAAAGTACAGAATGAATTATGTACTAACACCAGATTAAAGTCTGTAAAGACAAGATGAGGGACAAAATATCTTTTCCTACAACCACAGCACGGAACATTTCAGACATTTAAATTACATATAACGATAACTTTACCTCCACAGTTGTTTTATAGGTTTTCAAAAGAAGGGATGCTCTGGCTTCTAGGAATGTCCAAAGTTTAACTTCATTGTCCCAGCTAATGGGAAACTCAGAGTTCCCCAGAGTGAAGATTTTGTCAATGGCATGCTCGCCTATCAAGTGTTCCTTCAGCTCTTCTGCAATAAGTATAAAACCAATCTGTTAAAAAACAATCTCATCATTCACTTTGTCAGTTGACAAACCACAGAAACATTTCTTTTCAATAGTATAGCTCTGAGCAGATAACAAAACAAAAAAAACCAAAAACTTCTCAAATAAGAATTATCAGATATGCTGGTAATTTCTAGGATTCTCCTCAGAGAGACAAATGGAAGTCTTGAGGTTAGCAGAAAATGGACATTCTCTCCCACTCAGAAATACAGATGCTTTATATATCACGGTCTCTCTTATACAGCACAACTCTGACAGTGAGATGGAAAGTTTTGTATAATACTTGATAAACAAAAAGAAGTTATTCTTTAAAGAGTTCAGTGAACTTCTTGATAATAAAAGCAACAGAACAGAGAGTGTGCAAAGGAATTATTTTCCTATTGTTTTGGTAATCCTTTTCAGTAGCAGAAACTCCCTACAGTTGGTCAGAAAAGACATCCATCAAACTTCACACAGAGCAGAAAATGTTTAATCAGCTCCTTGATATTACACAAATTCCACTAATCTTTTAATTACCAAATGTGACTCCTGCAAAGCAGCTATCATGAACTTCACAAGCCACTTGCATGTAGTTTCTCCATAAACAGTTTTTTTTACACACTATTTAAGACATATGAATAATCTGAGCACAATCATACAGCACAGAAATGCAATTAAAAACACTCCACTAGCTATATTTCATTCACCGAGCCAAAATTCACCCGCTTGTCAACATCCTAAAATTTTCTTTACTTGAATTTACTTCCCTGAAGCCATCAGGCAGTTGGACTAGATCATTACTGTAGGTCCCTTCCAACTGAATTATTCTATTCTAATTTCTTAGTAAATTCTAAAAGATGGATGACATGATGCAGTGAAGGTATGTTGGTTTCATTAAAGGAAGCAAATGAAGCGCACGCAAAAACTTTAAAACTTCAGGCTTCCAACTGGTATTAAAATCCACATCATCTGTACAGCATCCCTAACTGCAAGGGAATTCCCTCACTGTCATGGAAAACTGTCACGTCTATAATCTCCAAAACAGCAGTGGCTACTTGCTGGTTAGACATAAACACTTAATCAGAAGTTTCACAGGCACAAATTAGGTGATTATTTATCAATCGCATACATATTTTTCAAAAAAGACCCAAACAAACCCCTAACATAAAACACTACAAAGACAGTTTGCAAATACTTAAGTTGGTATTAGAATGTGAATTAGCAAAATACTGAAAATACTGAACTCTCTCTTCCATATTTCTCCTACAGCACAGAATATTCCAATTCCATACCTAAATGATGTTAGCGGTGGTGGCTAACACGCTACAATTTTAAGCATGTAATCCTCTAGGTCTCACATGATCTTGTTCTGTGAACCATTTTTCAACTTAAGAACTAAAGATCATGCTCCAAAGCTCGCTCATTCACAACAGCCTGGGAGATTAAAAGAAATTAAAAATTGCATCACCTCATGCTTTAAGAGTTCCAGAAAGGCCTACGTTACCGAAATATTCCCTCAGACAACATGGCCAAGGATTGGGTTTCTCAATAGCTTGTAGGTCCCTTTTTACCCTCAACTTTTCTGATCTTCTAGCTTAATGTTTTATATAAATGTCTATAACATTTCTGCACTAAAAAAGAAAAACACAACCAGGCAAACAAAAAAACCCCAAACCAAACGTAAATTAGGTTATCTTTATAAAACATCTTACCTTCATTCATACAAAACACTCGAAGGAAAGCCAAAAGCTGGGCAGAGATTGGAGGCTCAGTAGAGTGCAAGGCAAAAACACTAGAACTAATAAAAGAAATAATCAAACAACAACAGTAAACGCAAGTTCTATTGTCATACCTTTGAACTTATTTCAACATGAAAGACCTTGAAGTACACAAGAAATGCACTATTACAAAAGTGACTTAAAAAAACCAAAAGGTAATACTACTTAAAACTGAAGGAAAACTTCCCTAACCTGTATCTGAAAAGAACAATCATCTCTACATTTTACACTTACAATTATTTTTATAAGGCTTTCATAACAAATTCATGAAAACGCAATGTTTCATGTCTGCTGCTCCTAACAGTACCCTCTGGACTGAAAAGACTAAAGGAAAATGCTGTGGTTCACAGACTGAGCATCGTAGTATGACTGCAAGGGATAGGAAAGAGAGAAAAACCACAGATTGCTTCAAATTAATCCTTGCTCTGTTTTAGTTCAACTGGATATGAAAGCAAAAGACTTTTTTCCTTATATATGGTCCAAATTAGATGATAATATATCTCAGAGAACTTCTGTAAGTGTTATTACAATAACTTTTAATTTGCTATACAAACAGGAGAAATACTACACCTAAGAAAACTATCGTAGACAACTGCTCTGTATATGCTCTATCAATCACTATATATTTTGGAAATGTCTTTAAAAGGACACAGTGTTGTGTTTTACTTACGTTGGGATACCAGCACGAGCTAAGACCTCTGCCTTCATAGCATACAGCCTGTCACTTTTACTCACGCCAAGCTTTATTTTCACTCTGTCATGTGAATTATTATCAAAGAAAAAACCACTGTGGATCACAAATTCAGCGTTTGACCGAGTGCCATAAAAAATGTAAATCTAGAAGGATGAAAAGAAAAGTGAAGGGACAGGAAAAAAGCTTAAGAGCAGCTCACAAAACTGACATAATTTGAAAGTTATTTCCTGAAAGTGTTACTATTCTGAGTACAAGGTAGATTTGGTTATATAAAGAAACATGCTTTGTTTTCTGGTATCAAATCAAATGCTGTATATAATGTGGCAATATACTTCACAGGTAGATGTAAACATATCCATGTAACTGGGAGACTTTGAAAGAAGACATTCTTATTCCATACTTTAAAACAAAAACGTTTTGTTTTCTCACGTTGTCATGAAATGCCAGTATATGGAAATAAGCTTTCAAGGATCCTATGCCTTTTTAAAGACTAAAAGAATCTGAGACAAGAACCACCCATTAAAAGAAAAGCAAAGTTGATCCATCATCAGTGTAAGTTACTCTTTTGGGTATATATCATACAGAGAGATCTGATCTGTGTTCAGACAGAACTTATTTTTTTGTTATACTCTGAACTCTTTACCCAAAGCACATAGGTTAATTTAATTCACATTAAAAAAAGAAGTTCCTAAATATAACCTGCAGAAGGTAGTTAATTCAGGGCTAGGCTGTATGACTCTGACCTCTTGTACGACAAGAGACAATTGTCTTCTCCCACACCAAGAGGATATTTCCACCTTTTGTTTGATAAAGGGATTGTCAATCCGAAAAAGAAGTTTTAACAGTTACAGAACTCCCTTCTTAACCTTAGGGTAGAGCAACGCTCTGGATACCTGTAAGCTTCCGCTGCTCTCTAGCTGGCAGAGAAAGGCACAGTGTTCTCTTGAGGGCTCAACAACAGTAATGATGCCATTTGCTTTGTTTTCAATTTTAGATTAGAACTACTTATCCTAAGCATTAAATGCTTAACTGTTACAGTAAGTTATAGCAAACATTATACTCTAACACCCTTGTAGAATGAACAAGTGACATGCCTGAGTACGTTAAGGCAGAGATTAAGGAGAGTTTTGTTAACCCTCTCAAGTTTTAAAACTACTGTGATACAACCCATATTAAGCTAAAAGTTACATACCATGTGTATATTGTATAGTACACTCTTAGACTCCAAGACTGTCTTACAAAAATCCCTGACTAATTAAATGGAATGAGAAAGTCGCTTTATTCAAGAACAGTGTTTGATATTCTGTGGACTTCTGCTGCTTCACATTTTTTAGTAGTAAAAACAGGGATCATAAACTCATCTGATTAAAACTGTAAGAGATAACACCTGTACAGTATATTAAAAGACTGAAGCATTGTATAATTAAAGTGCTTTACTGATGTCAACAATAGTTAATGTTTTCACAGAAATAAAAAAAAAAAAATATAATCTGATAAATAGTGAAGTCAAACTACTAAAATAAAATTGAAATAGAGGAAACCTCTCTAACTGAAATGGAAAGAGCAGCCAGAACAGCTACATGACACATCCATTGCTAGCTGTGGAAAATTATAAATTGGATCACTTCTGGAAGAACTGTGGACCCCTTTTAACTCATCATACCAGTACTGGAAGAAACCACAGATATTTAACTACCATAACAAATTCTAGTAGCAACACAAAAAATATACAATCACTGTAAACCTCAGCATAGCAATGAGGATAAATATACCTCTGGAAAGACATACTTAATTTTTTTTCAGACACATCTTTGTTAAAAAAAGAAGGGAACAATAAAAGAGAAAAATGAAACTCAAAATACTATAAAGTATAAGACTGGCAAAATAATATATTAAGGTAATAACTCAGAGACTGAGTTACAAAACGTTCTAAGACGTTTCATAGACAAAGTCTTTTTCTGGCCATGCTGACTGTAGCTGAACTAGCAGTAAGAAAGGCAGTGCTACTCTACTACACTTGAGGGCTTAGGCTGGCTGCTGACACAACACAGGAACCCTCCTAATGAGGATTTCCTACACTCCTGGAACCACTGTCTTCAGTGCACCACTAGTTTTAACACTCATTTTGGTTTCTCAGCAGTTCTGAACGAAATACTGGATTCTGAACTGTTCCACATATCTTTGCAAGACTCTCCCTTCGTACTTTCTGTTTCAGGATGAAGGGGTGTGTGTACACACCTGTCTGAAAGGGAGGGAGCATAGTTTTAGGTCCTTTCTCATCTTCACTAAGCATGAGAATGACAACATGGGTACAATGACTGTCAACTATACAGTATTTAACCTCTTGTTAAATGAAGACCAACAAGAAACATAAACCAACAACATTGTTAAGAAAGACTCTACAATGTGCTGCTGCAAAGTGATGTCTCCCCCCAGTATATTTCTTGTTGGTTCTTTGTATATGGCCTTTTATTAATCTCATCCAGAATATTACATTCAGTGTCTGTGCATTTATTGGTGATTAAATATTTCAACTAGTTCTCTAAAATACAAGAAATCAAAACTCTCCTCAAGTTGGGGTCTATCAAGTAGCAGAAAATATTTTATTCTGAAAAATGTGCACTTATTTAGTTTGGTAGTAATTTCACACAGAATTAGCTCAGCATAATAAAATTCAAATGTAGCAGGGTTCCTGCTGCTCGGCTATTAACATTTTGTAGGGAGTTACTAAGTATCCACAAAACTTAATTAAAGAAAATTATGTAGGTAACAGTTCACACTACCTGTTCTCCAGCCTTGAAATCTTGAAGGGCTACACATTCACACCGGTCATCTTCTAAATTGTAGCCTGTAGTGATCTATCCGAGGAAAGAGTAACAAAAGCGCCTTTAGCATTTTATATTTCTCTCTCCCACCATTGACAAAACATTATCCTATTGGAAACAGATAATAACAATAGCAATTGTTTCCTTCTCTCACGATCTAATACATCTGGTAGTGATTGTTTCATGATTCCTGAGCAATTTCTTTTAAAAAAATCTGTGCATTACAGAAATCTACTGGAGAAAACAACTTACCTGAAGTGAACAGAAGGCTCTGAGGAAAGAGCCCTCCATGGACCACAGACAGTCCTGCGCTAAAGCCGGCAGCTTCTTACAAAGTTCTGGAGCTTTCAGTCACTCCCATAAGGCCCAAGGGAGCAAGGCACTGACAGCTCTATAGGCTGTGCTTTATCCTTCAACTGCCAGCACATTTTTGATCTCTCAATGAAAAAGGATTAGATAACTTTGGATCTTTAGGGGATACAATCTTCAGAGAATTATAATTTACTTGCAAATAATCCCTTTATCTGAAAGTTAAGTAATACTCTAAAAGGACTTTTTTTTTAATGGTAGCAGGCAACGGAAGAGAATAAACACTCTCAATAAACCTATACTTCTCAAAAAAAACCCCCAAAAGAACAAAAAACAAGCCACCAAAAAACTCAAACCCCATAAAGGGGTCACTCTAAGTAGCAAAGCTATCCTAAAAATGTAATACTTTTTAAAAAAGTGGCAAACAGCATGTTCTTGAATAGTATTACCACAGATGCTGGCACAGATTCAGCCACAGGATGGAACATAAGCTGCAGAACAATCAGGAAGCAACTTTTATGGTAGGTATTTTGAATTCAGTGCTGACAGAGCTAACTTACCAAAAAATACACTCTAGGTCCGGGGAGAAACCCAGAAGAAACTGAAATTCTCTGTCAGTCTTTGTAAATAAAAACATTTTTTTTTTTTTTTTTTTGGTAAGCTGACTGACATATGAATTGCGATATAGGCTGATTCCCATCTTGGATGCAGTTTGTCCAAACACAGAACTTCATGGATTGTTTGGAAAATTTGGTCGATGGTTTACATGTCAATAATTTTATGCTACTGGCATCATCAAGCATGTATTTGTCAGCCAAAACAGTTCTTTCAAAGTGAGCAGGGGGAACTTGTCTCCGATGCAGCAAATCCAAACCGGCAGCCCCATGGGGCGGCCTGGTCTCGCAGAGGTCCTGCAGGACTGCTCTGCGAGCAGATGCCACCACTGTAGGTCTATTAAAGGGTCTATGGTATATTGAGATCAGAAGAGAACATATGACAGTCATGCAACACGGCCTGCTGTAAAACACAGGCTGTAGTACTCGAACGCAGAAATTTCTGTACATTCTCTATGCCAGACTGAATAATTTTTAATTAAGGTCTCTTGTTTAGAAGGTTAGCTAACCCTGAACTGCAGGTTACAAGTGATAGAGGATTTACTTTCACTCTGACAAATGTACCTTCCAAGTTCAAATACAGTCATCTTCTGAAAAACTGTAACTTCCTTTCAAAACAGGCAACTCTTGACAGCACTCGACCTGTCCTTAAATTTTCTTACTGTATAAATTCAATTAAATACTTCTGACTGTGAAAAGTTCATTCTAGTCCCCTGAAACGCCTGTGGAACAGGAGGCTTTAAAGGACTGGGGAAATTCCAGTATGTTAACAGTATTCTGTCAGTTTAAGCAGGTTTCACTAGAGCACTGATCATTTTTGAAATTAAAAAAAATAATTATTTTTGTCTTTAAATAAATAAAATCCAAAAGCCACCCAAACCCCAACAAACCAGCAGTGCTTCTGAGAGGCTTTTCTATACAGCATAATGGAGTGCTAGACTTATTTCCTCTTTCTTTTAATAGCAGTCATGTAAGAGAATTAACAGGGTGTTTACTTCTCTTCCCACATGATAGCTGACAAATTGCATCCCTTCAGTTTTATTTCTGAAGCAGACTGATACATGAATTTCAAGTTGAGTATAAAACATGCAATAGTCTGCTTGGTCAGTGATTAAGGATGGACCCAGCCCAACAGGCAGAATGTAGCTTATTCAAAGCTCTGTCAGAACTGGTAATCAACCTCTGACTGTCAAAATACAATCCCACTAAAGAATAACAATGAGAAATGCATGAAGACAACCATTTTGATATAGTTCTTAGAGGCAGGTTGATCTAATTAATAGTGTCAGAAGCAAGAAAAAGCTGGACAGACCTAGCTCCAGTTAAATCCCAAAGAGCATTTTATTATCTAGCTCATGGAAAGGGACCCTGTGGAATAAAGCAAGAACAGGGATATACAGTAGCTGATTGACTCAAGAAATATTCTAGCACTATGTTTGGAATAAACTAGATGGAGTGCATGCAATGCCATCTTTTGTTTCTTACTTTCCTGCAATAAAGAACAATTCCCTTCACATATTTTAAAGGGATACACTATGATTAGAGCAGAACTCACCATCATCCCACTCTACAGTAATATAAACTATACAACACAGATGGCTACAGTTATCTTAGCGGCTTAGACTTGTCTTAGCCGTTTCCACCACCATTTCTAATAGTACAAGGAAAGTAATACACAACCAAAAATAGGTTTAGTACCTTTCCTTAGCCTGTTATCAACATTACAAGTTGTCTATCCTTCCTAAATCTATAACTATTTAAACTACTTTCTATAGAAATATGAAACAAATGAGTGAAGTCTGTATATACATATAAAATATTTAACTTCAGCACCCTCCCCCTCACCACCCTTTAGGATACACTAGGATTAAAAAACCGCTTCCAGCCCTGATATACTACTGCATTAGCAGGTTTGGCTCCAGAGGCTGGCTCCATATCAAACCCACTGTTAAAGAGCATAATAAAAATAAAAATTACTTTATCAATTTAAATAGAAGTTTGAATGATTAAAACAACATAACTAGCTGTGTTTTTAATATAGGCTACTTATTTTTTCCCCTCGCAGAACCTTCATTCTCTTCCTCTTCCCTCTAATCCCAACTTTGAAGGCATTCATTAAGAGTTGTCTAATGAATACAGACAAGTCTTTGCAAAAGCATAAGAGATGCCCAGCAGAAAAAGGGTACAGGAAGTACTGATGCTTGCAGCTAAGACTTATATTACAAAAATATACATTTCTGAATTTTATATCGGAGACTCTCATATAAGCTTTATTGTTAAAGTTATCGGATAGAATAATAAATAGTGAAAGGCAAGAATCACTGTTAAAGAACAGGATGTAATCATCATTTAATAGGAAAAAAATAAAAATAACTCAAACACTTGCAACTTTGTAGATTAGCTTACTGTGCTGTATTTGGTACAGTTCTAGTAATAACTAACAACAAATTAGCTAAATGTCAAGTGAAAAACTTGCTTTACAATTTGTTCATTTAAACCAGGCTTTTCTTCTATCAACAATACAAACACATGCTGCTGTCCTAACACTCAGGTCAACTTTCCCACAATAGAACCAGGTTACCTGAACAGTATGGTCATATTCACTGCTTATAATAAGTTACACTTATAAGTGATACAATAATAAATTTCCTAAAAACAAATTTAGAGGGTATGAATTTTGAAGTGTATATGAGACTGGGTAAATAACATTGATAAATCATCCTCTTATGGGTTTCCATTTCTTCACTTCAACATTAACTAGCCTGTTAATGAAATCAAGACCTCATCCTCTGAACTAGCTCACGTAAGCCAAAATGTCAGCATGTCTGACTTTCTATATACATATGTCACCTTTTAAATGTTTAATATGCCCTAAAGTAGTATTTTTGCATTTTGTTTCTTTGATGTAGTAACAGATGTACTGTTTTTGTTGAACTAGGCTTTGTTCTTGTTGTTGCTGTCTCCATAACAAGGCTCTTTGGGCATGGTTAGGAGAACAGGCAGTATATTTCTTAGTTGCAAATTTCTAACCACTTTCCCTAGTGGTAGCTACGAGAGGCAACTTCCATCATTGCCTGCTTTCCTATTCTCAGAACAAATCTGTCCAGTATTATGAATCTTTTTCAGCCCATCAGAAACAAAACTCCATGTCAGAAGAATACTCAAACTTGGCTGGAAAAAAAACATAACGCAAGTGAAAAATTTTAAAGGTACAGTATTATGTATATGAGACGTAACTTTATGCAAGTATGCAATCAATTCTGAAGTTTTCTCTAGATGAAGAAAGTTCTCCCTGAAAAGCTATCGTAAGACATTTAAGAAACTGACAAATCTTCCTTTCAGATATTAGTTTTTCAGGGTCACTTGGGAAGATAAAATACCTGTGTTAAGAAGCATAATGAAAAGTTATTAAACTGCTCTTCAGCAGTTGAAAGGCTTAATACTTAAGCCCTAAAGCCTTCCAGCAACACTGAAGAAATCCTTACCAGTCCATTAGTATGATTACACATGTCCCATAAAGGTATTAGAGCCAACGTAACTCTGGAACCATCTTCTGTTGGAATCTGGTTCTGCCGTGTCATGACGGAGGAAACCGCCCATCTACAAAAATTAAAAACGTTAGGAGGCCAATGTTCAAAACATCAATATATGATTGGCTCTAGTCCAACCTGAAGCAATCCTTTAGGCTGGGAATTTCCAAACTTAAGTCTTCTTAAGGACCACACGGACTACAGTAACAGTAGAGGGCAATACCACTTGCAGGAGAAGCAGCATCTGAAGTTTCTGCAACACGCACACAGACCATCCCACCCCTCTCTTGTGCTCTTTGCAACAGAACCTTCAGCACCTTCCATCACCTCAACCAGGACCCACTCCCATGTCACCTGCTGCTTCCCAAGCCCTTCCCTGCACAGGCCCCTCTCCCCACACATCCCAATCCTGGGGTGAGCTATTCCTGCAGGCTTCAGAGCAGCTCCCAGCTCCCGCCCTGCAGCAGCCGCTCCCACCTGCGTGCGGCTGGGCTCTTGTACGAGCCAGGATCGATTCTTCCCCCAGCTCCCTAAAAAGCCTATGGACTGCATGAACTGGAAACCAGTGTCAGCACCTGACACATGCATGGTATTTTGGTAAGCGCTTTTCTTCAGTTTGAGAACTTTTGGATTAGATCAGTATTCCTAAGTTTTCTTCTTCACGGAATAAAGAGTGGGGGAAAGTGCCGATATTCCAAATAGATATTTAAGTAAAAAGAATCAAGCAAGTGTAACATAGTTCAGCAGACAGACATCATTCAAAACCCTTCTAAGTCAGGTTAAGCAAATGAAATACCAGCTACCTATTCAAGCATAAGAATCTTCAGAAAAATGTAACATTTCATTATTTTCTCAAATTTCATTTTAATTTTTATTCATGAAAAATAATAATATTAGTTTCCTTCCGTTCTGGCCTTAATATATATAATTGGGGTTTTTTTGAAGGAGAGAAAAAAATTAGCACCAAGAGAAGATAAAAATAATTCATTCCCTCAGACTCCACTACTAACATATACTTAATATACAGAATTAGACTTTCAGAAGGATTTTTCAGAAGGACTATAGTTGCTTAGATACCACCAAATTGAAATCTACTTAATTGCTAAATATGTAAGTTAAAATTGTGGATAAATTTGATATGCAAACACTGTTTAAAACATAATAACAATTTGTCTCTTTTTAATTGTTGTAATTATCTGCTAAATTTTAGACTACCTCACATAAAAGTTGGCGTGTTCCTCAGTGACCCTATAAGAGAAGGAAGCATGTTTTGGAAATCCTGCTTTTATAGACCCACCCAGAAGTACAACTAGCCTTAAAAATAAAATAAAAATCCCTGTATGACCTCATGAATGCCTTTTATTTATACTATTTTAATAAATTAACAGAATTAAAGCTCTCGTTATATTAACTGTTCTTATGTTTATGATAATTTTGTCACCCTCTGTAGCATCTCAGAGTGACGCTCATGCTTTTCATGTACAACTTAATTTCTCCAGCTCTCCTGTTCAACAGCCACTGTAAATAGTTTTACTACTATGTGCTGGTTAAGTCTTTCATAAAAAGAGAAATTAAAAAAAAATAATCTCCAAACCTCAAATCTCCTGCAACATCTACTGAATTATTTTCTTAAGAAACAACGAACTACCTTACTAATCTCAGACTACTGTGCCAGTTGGTTAAATTAACTGCTCATAATGACTATTCCTTTGTAACAATTAAAATCTGCATATTTATTTTACTTTCTTCTTCGTTAAGAACGTGTATTAGTATCAAGTCCTACATTCAACATTTCATTAACAATAGGGCTTTCCCACCAATGAAGCATTTCCAGGACCCCACAGTCCACTATATATATTTGGAAAAAAAAAAAAAAGAAAAAAAAAGGAACAAAAAAAGAAATTAAAAGACAGACCAACCTGTAGTCGTCATAAGTGAAAGAATCCTTTAAGGGCAGTTTGCTGGCATTAGGATGAGTCTGGGAAACACAAGTTTCAGAAAAAGGTGAAAAGAGAAAGGAGAAAGAAAAAAGAAATCAGAAATCAGTCAGCAGAATTTCATTATTTAGCTGCCTAACAGATCCTAACAAGAGCCAAATGAAGCAGGAGGCGTCCAGCCGTGCTACAGAGGGATCATCATGCTATTATGCTCTCATACATCACTGTCAACTTAATTTGTTGTGCCCAGCAGCCGCCATAANCCGCTCCCACCTGCGTGCGGCTGGGCTCTTGTACGAGCCAGGATCGATTCTTCCCCCAGCTCCCTAAAAAGCCTATGGACTGCATGAACTGGAAACCAGTGTCAGCACCTGACACATGCATGGTATTTTGGTAAGCGCTTTTCTTCAGTTTGAGAACTTTTGGATTAGATCAGTATTCCTAAGTTTTCTTCTTCACGGAATAAAGAGTGGGGGAAAGTGCCGATATTCCAAATAGATATTTAAGTAAAAAGAATCAAGCAAGTGTAACATAGTTCAGCAGACAGACATCATTCAAAACCCTTCTAAGTCAGGTTAAGCAAATGAAATACCAGCTACCTATTCAAGCATAAGAATCTTCAGAAAAATGTAACATTTCATTATTTTCTCAAATTTCATTTTAATTTTTATTCATGAAAAATAATAATATTAGTTTCCTTCCGTTCTGGCCTTAATATATATAATTGGGGTTTTTTTGAAGGAGAGAAAAAAATTAGCACCAAGAGAAGATAAAAATAATTCATTCCCTCAGACTCCACTACTAACATGTACTTAATATACAGAATTAGACTTTCAGAAGGATTTTTCAGAAGGACTATAGTTGCTTAGATACCACCAAATTGAAATCTACTTAATTGCTAAATATGTAAGTTAAAATTGTGGATAAATTTGATATGCAAACACTGTTTAAAACATAATAACAATTTGTCTCTTTTTAATTGTTGTAATTATCTGCTAAATTTTAGACTACCTCACATAAAAGTTGGCGTGTTCCTCAGTGACCCTATAAGAGAAGGAAGCATGTTTTGGAAATCCTGCTTTTATAGACCCACCCAGAAGTACAACTAGCCTTAAAAATAAAATAAAAATCCCTGTATGACCTCATGAATGCCTTTTATTTATACTATTTTAATAAATCAACAGAATTAAAGCTCTCGTTATATTAATTGTTCTTATGTTTATGATAATTTTGTCACCCTCTGTAGCATCTCAGAGTGACGCTCATGCTTTTCATGTACAACTTAATTTCTCCAGCTCTCCTGTTCAACAGCCACTGTAAATAGTTTTACTACTATGTGCTGGTTAAGTCTTTCATAAAAAGAGAAATTAAAAAAAAATAATCTCCAAACCTCAAATCTCCTGCAACATCTACTGAATTATTTTCTTAAGAAACAACGAACTACCTTACTAATCTCAGACTACTGTGCCAGTTGGTTAAATTAACTGCTCATAATGACTATTCCTTTGTAACAATTAAAATCTGCATATTTATTTTACTTTCTTCTTCGTTAAGAACGTGTATTAGTATCAAGTCCTACATTCAACATTTCATTAACAATAGGGCTTTCCCACCAATGAAGCATTTCCAGGACCCCACNCCGGGCCTGGCGGGGCAGGAGCGGCGGCAGCAAGAGGGAAGTGCCCGCAGCGGCCCGTGGGTAGGACCCGATCCGAGTAACCGATCGTCGGTGCGGACGAGANGAAAAAGGTGAAAAGAGAAAGGAGAAAGAAAAAAGAAATCAGAAATCAGTCAGCAGAATTTCATTATTTAGCTGCCTAACAGATCCTAACAAGAGCCAAATGAAGCAGGAGGCGTCCAGCCGTGCTACAGAGGGATCATCATGCTATTATGCTCTCATACATCACTGTCAACTTAATTTGTTGTGCCCAGCAGCCGCCATAAATCTGCTTCTTCATATTTCAAGACTGGAACCCACAGACATAGTATAAAAATAAAAAATTTAAGGTGGACTGAGTTTGTGAAGGTAAAACAAAATCCAGACCTTGATGCAGGATGAGGGAAAGAAATTAGGCAATAAGCACACATTAGGTTTCACCAACTTCTGTATTTTCCTCTTCTCTTGGCTATCAGTGAGGTATTTCACACAGGTAAGAAAAATATACAAGATTTTAAATTCTTCCTCAGTCCAAGTAAAGGTGTTACCGAGTAAAAGTTGACAGTATCTACATTAACCTATCTACACACGCTCCTATCTAGAAGTGGAGCAATGTCATTTGAGAATGCATACTGTAGTTGTCATTGGCAAGCAAAACATTTAGACTTTAAAAAGGCTTTAAGAAGCTGCAATACCTGTTACTTTTCTCATCAATTAACTTATTGAAAGTTTCAAAAATATAGACAGTTTTAAACCCACGTACACTTGCTTTAGAACTGTCTTTCTATTCGCAAATCGAAAGCTAGAATAGCGTAAATTTTAATCTTCAGATTCAATTAGGTCTCAGAGATGAATTGAAGTAAATGATCAAACGGTTATTTCAGAAGATACAAATGATTTTTTTGCATGGCTCTATCTTTGCGACACTCTTAATGCATGAAGCTCCATGTAGCACGCAGTTTTTTTACTCTTGATGCATTAGCATTAGAAGTGCATGGTAATTTATCATTTCTCACTGTAATGTACTTGCTGGCACTGTGAGCAGGACAGTAGGGGATGAGGTAAAAGTGGCTCAAACCGTAAATCAATTAGAAAACAAAAGCTTGTGCTCAATGCGCAATTTTAGGCAAATTATATATTACAAAAGACTGCCAATTGGGTGTTAGGTCCCAGGTGTCTGTTCTCCCTCAGCCCCTCCGGTTAACCCTTTGGATGGGCTTTCTCTGAAACGTGACAGAAGTGAAAAATTCCAGCGATTCCTATCCCTTCACTCACTTTTTTTTTCTCCTTCCTTCTTTTTAAAGCATCCTACATTTCCGTATGATTTTCATTCACATCGATGATACGGCCATTGCATAACAAATTCTCCCGAGTTTAATTGTAACGACACCTTTTACGGAGTAATTTCTTCTCACAAAAACATTTGGTACAAAACCAGAACTGAAACCTAAACCAATAAATTTCAGAAGGTATCTTCGGACAGAGAGCACCGCAGGGGACTCGAGTCTAGAACGTAGAAACTTAGCCTAGAAATAACAATTCTTCAAAACAAAACACCACCCGATGTGATTTCTTTATGACAATTTAATTTCAACTTTTATTGCTAGCATTATTAATCTATTTTACAGCAGCTTAGTAAGCTAAGTAGGGAAAGCCAATCCCATCAGCCAGCCAAATAAGCCCGTCACTTTCACTTTCAAAGTGCGGGAACGTTTCCATCCGTTACGCTACTACGGGCAGTGAGAGGACGGAACCCCGCTCCGCACCCGCGGCTCTACAGAAAGCATTTCCACCGGCTGGAAAGTCGGGACCCCGGCAAAGCGCGGCTCTCTCCCGCGCNTCTGGCAAGTTCACGGCCGGAGAAATCCCCCACGTATGCAAAGGGACATCAGTCCTGCCTCTGCGCTCTGCCCTTTTCTGCCCTCCTCCCTCTTCCCAAACGGTAGCTTTCAACGGAACAAATCCCGTCTCAAACGGCGATGGTTAATCAGTACGATCCTAGTGCGCTAAAGGTAGAGGCATGGCGGAGACTGCCAAGGGCGTCAGGGCGGACAGGAGATTTTCCCAGAGCGAGCACATCCCCTGCGCGCCCTCCTACTCACGCTCCACACTGGCAGTGCCAGCCAACGGCCTCAACCCTAACTCCAAGCAAATACTTACAGGAAGCAAGATATGTACATGATGCCATGGTTCTCTCCGTGAGGAAAATCTGTATTCAATCAGCAGAATTCTGTCAAATTACCAATTAACCACTGAAATCGCCCCTCTGTAAGGAGGCAACTTGAAGACACAACCAAATACCACCAAATGCTCTGTAACTCATTTGTAAATCTGTGAAACGTAGGGACTGGACTGCCCCTACGTGGAGGCCGTCCAGACATAATTCACGTAAAACCACTAGTAAATTGCAATGAAGGACAAAATACATGGTTTTAAAAGACACAAGGCAGAATAAAATCCCAGTGTAAAAAATTACCATATTTATCACATTCTGTGGTACAATATTCTAGTAGCTATTTTTAAAGTTAAGATATGTCAGCATATTTGATCACGCTAGATTTCTGACTTGGACTGTTGTAGTAGGTAACTTAAAAACCCTATAGATTTCAAGAATCTGAAGACACACAAAGAGGAACAATATTCTGATTAAAAAATTGATTTAGTATGCAGCTTCTCTTTATAGTCCCTTGGTAAAAATGAAATCTTCCTAACAAACACTTAATAAAACCTGTCAATATATCTAGAAAGAAAAATGACACAAATGCATTAAGTATTAAATACCCTTGAAAAAAGTCACATATTCCATGAATTTTTGATGTACTATCTTGACATTAATGTAAAACCTTGATATTTATAATTGACAGATATTTAATAAAGTATAGAAGATGACTGCTGCATAGCATGCAAATTGCTCAGGCTGATCAAAAAAAAGATACAGATATATTTAAACTAAACAAACACTTAATACGTAAAAAAAATCAGATCTAGCTTTCATAGGTTCGCGCAGCTACGTCTCTACAGATTAGCTTTACCATGTGACATTATCCACTACACAAACCCTAATTTTAACTTAACAAGTTTGTATGAAGTAGTTTCAGAAATTTGGAAGGGGAAGCTTAAATAAAAATGGGAACATGAAAACGTGAATATGTTCATTTAAGATGCACGTTCTGACATTCTACTGAAAGAGTTATTATAAAGAACAAATACCATCTATTTCGTTACCCTTTCTGTGAAAATATTGTCAGAGCTGGCAATCAGGGTGATGACCACTGCAAAAACAAATAGTGGCATGATGAATTTCATTTTCCTCCTGATACTGCTATGCCTAAAAAAAAATAAAAAATAATAAAAAATGCTTCTTCCCCTTCAGCGTTCCAAGCCTTCTTTGAGACATTTGGAGGATATCTCAAAATAACCAGAAATATTAAAAAGTAACAGTGATTGCTGCCAGATTGTCTGCAGCCACTGCGGAAAGAGACAGACTGTTATTCTAGTCACCTAAAACACTATCAGACTAGAAGCCAATTACTCAGTATGGCAATCAGAGACGGGGGGGAGGGTGGGGGAGGGGACGGGACAACCACACACCAGCAAAACAAAAAAACAAATTATGACACTTTCAGACATTTTCCTCTTTCTGGGAAGAAGGAATATCCACAAGTTCGTGTCTCCCATTTAACATCTCACAAGAAGAAAAACTCCATAGGGGCCTTTGTGCTAAGAAGTTCTCCAATCTTATTTTTGGATGAACATCACATGATGATTCGCAAGCCTTATAAACACGATGCTAGTCTATAGGCATGCTAGAGGACTGCTCCTCTTTTGAGAAGACTTGTTTGGACAGCAGAAAGGCTTCCGTGTAGAAGGGGTGGGGGCCTTTCTAGCTGAGAAGTCATCACACCCTTCACTTCTGTTATCCGGCCTACAAGGGCATTAACCTCCTGTAAAAGAGTGACCAGGCCTTTAGAGGCAGTAACCCCTTACCTCATTCAATCACAAAAGGCCAAAGCCCATTTATCAGAGCTCCTAAACTTGATTAGGAATTCCCATTAAAATTAGCTTAATATATAAGCTTGTTTACCAAGTGATGCAAAGTACAAGTCCTATTACTGTAACATGCACTAAAATGTCTGAGTAAAAGTTAAAATTAGAGTACGAGTTCACGTAGTGTTAAATTTGTGTTCATACCTATGCTACTAGAGATCTTGAAAAGAACTGATGGATTTTGGTGTGAAGTAATACTGGCCAGTATGTTCCTTTGTTCCATTAGCCTTTGTGTAACCCAAGTGAGGAAAAATTAATTGAATCACTGGTGATGATCAAGGTTAGTGGTTTATTTTATTATTTTTTTTTTTTAAAAGACATCACCTCTCAGCTGAGATAAGTTGACCATCAGAGTCATCTACCACTCCACTGCAATATATAACTAAAAAAATAAATAAATTCCTTTGTTTTGTTGGTTTCTAGATACAAAGATAGTTGTATTTCTGTAAAGAATATTTCAAGTACAACTCCCAAGGCAAAATTCTGGGCAACCACTGCATCATGTCACTAAATCAGATTTCAATATTCTCAAAAACCTCTTATGTACCGTTGAAATAGAGACAGCTCCATTTCTATCTTAGGAGAGCAAATGTTGAGATTATACTGAAGGCCATCATTCCACCCAGCTCCCAGTCCCCAGAACACTAAGGGTGCTTGAAACAGTTAAAGCCAAACCCAGTTTAAGCTTCCACCTTGTTAACTTTCATTCCTTTGAACGTAAAGCCCAAGGGTTCGTTCCTTTTGACCAAACAATTTTTTCCTCCTCTTCTTTGCGGATTCTCCCCTCTTTCCAATGTTCTCATTAACATGAAATTTCGTTATGAGCCTTGTTGGATGCTACTTGATGGTTTCAGGCCAATGTGTAGGTGTACAAAAACACAAACACACACCACACACACACTTTCAAGGCCAGAAGCAGGAAGATCTGTCAGCATTTGCTGGTTACTGTCCCTTTCCCAGCTCTGGAAATCCTTTGAAGCAGCAGCCTTGAAGAGAAACTCCTCTCTGTGGAGCTGCTGAGGCTTTAACTGCCCTAAAGCTAAGTAAAATAAGGAATTCAGAATGGAGGATCCTAGCGATCTACAGGGAAAGAAGAAATCGCTTTTTCCATTGGACATATGCTGCCTAACCTAATGAGGGAAAGCCAGTTCACTGTATGAGACGGGAGACAAAGCCAAAGATTATTTTGCTTTGTAGTAACAGTTTGTACCTACAGAGGTGTGCTCTGGAATTTTCAAACAGCCCGATTCATGAAGCACTAGGAATTACATCCACAAACCTGTGCTGATATGTGACTTTTCTAATGAAAGAAAAGATCACTCCACTTCGCAAAAGCTAACAGAACGAATTTTAAAATTAAAGAGGTACCACAGGATTGAAACTTATTAAATCTAAATAACATCCTTGCTTATTCTTTATGTCAGCAATTTTTATTTACTTTCTGACAATATACACAAGAAAGCACTGTTCCAGACTATTAGGGGATTCATGCAGCGGAAATAGAGTGGAATGACTCCTTCTGGTGCAATGGAATTTAACTGCACAGTTCCTTCTTCTGTACCTTCTACCTGCAAAAACTGTTCTTCGTTAATGAGACAGCAGCGACATAACAGGCAACTCAAGCCATGACATCAGCTACTCTAACCCAAGGGTCCAAAGGACTGATGACCAACTTCACATGCAAAAAGGACGTTACCATTCGGCTGACAGAGTGCACGGAAATAATTTTGAACTGACTGCAAATGAGTACCCTGCCTACAATCCTGAGGCATCTCCTTTATCAAATAGAAGTGAGACAGTAATGGATGTTTTTATGTCCACTTCTTGATCACCTCATTTACAGAACACTAAGCATACAGAATTCTAAAATACTAATCTTCCCCAGAAAAAGGCAGCACTCAGATATGACACTTGGATTAGCGACCAAGTTTTCTATACCTTTTCCCATCCTTTCACAAAATCACTTAGAGCTGAACGCAGTCCCACTAAGGGCTGAAGAGATGAAGTGGGAGAGCAAGCTAGCCTGAGACCAGACATGTTTTGCAAAGAGACAGTCCCTCCCCAGTCCCTCCCATTCCCATTCTCGTAAGAGAAAGACACAGTAGATCTATTATCTTCTGTGGTCTATCTCCTCACAAATATGAGCTTAGTGCTCCCGTTGAGCCTTAGATTGATTGGTTCAGTCTGCAATACGTCATTCACACAGGTACGGGAAGATAGCTACTGGCAATAGGGTTTCCTCGCAAAGGTCTCTGCCTGCGTAACACGACGTATCATTTATGCTTGAAGCTCCCTGAGGTACAAGGTTTACCTCGTTCATTTTGTTTAGTGCAACACGTGTGATGAATTTGTGCATGAACATAGTGCACAACCCCACTACTAATCCAGTGAATCACAAGTCACAGAAAATGGTGTGATGGAAAGCCTGAAGTGAACCGCTTTTAAAAGGACAGGTATAATATTTCCTATTCACAACCATTCCACAACTGAAGGGTTTCATAGCAAGCATTAATATCATACAGTAGGGCCAAAGTTTTGTTACCTGTGAATTGATTGCTCAGATATTTATAA
This sequence comes from Baryphthengus martii, assembly GCA_013396935.1. Taxonomy (NCBI): domain Eukaryota; kingdom Metazoa; phylum Chordata; class Aves; order Coraciiformes; family Momotidae; genus Baryphthengus; species Baryphthengus martii. Next base: position 17,232 of record VWZK01006348.1, on the reverse strand, counting down.
ATAAGTTATACCAGGAGCCACTCAGGTGGAAGCTTGCATCTCGATCATCTTATAACCAAGGTACCACGGAGCACAACCAATGTGGCACAGTAAATCCTGGAACCAGATGTACACGGACTATAATGCACTCATATCCAAAATCAAAAACTTACCGCTTCAACTTGCATTCAAACCATAGTACAGGAAAATAAACTTTGGTTTACTTAGCAACGTATCAATCTCCTACTGTGTGGTGTATTAGCGTTGGGTCTGATTGAAGAGGATAATCCACTTTGTAATTTAGTTAAATTACTAATTTTAACAAAGATAAGTCCCCTGTATAATTTTGCAGTGCTTAAAGAATACATCCTTTGAGTATTCCATTCGAAGAAACATCAGCTTGTTATCATATTTTAAATTTATGAAACATTTGTAACTGCTGTTATATCAGGAAAAATATTAAATCTGCACAATAAGTACAAACTTTATATGAGAAAGTATACTTGTAAGTGCTTGATGATCTCCTGATGTCTGCTGAGGCACTCACTTCCACAAAAGACACAGACATCTCTGGGGATAAACTCAACTGCCTCAGAAAGTGCAACTCAGTTAAAAAATAAAAATAAAAGCAACTAACGGAAAAGCAAACAAACCCCCCCTCTCTCCACTCTCTTGGCTGTAAAACCAGATGCTTATATGCATTCTCGATGAGGAGAGTGGTTGAGAACCCCATCTTCAAAAAAATGCCTTAAAAGCCCATAATACTAACAAGAGAACATATTATTCCTCCCAAATGTGGTTTAAACTGTGCAGAAACAAATTTTGTTTAGCACTGGTATATACGCTTTGAAGTACATCTCTGTTTCTCTAGAGGAAAGCGGGAATTTAGGGTAGTATAACAGAACTCAAACCGTCCAGAATATAAAATAAATTAAAGCCTACTGATTAGGAGATCTTCAACAACGAACGTCCAAAGAAAGAGAACATCTACATCCAAAATGAAAGATGTGCTTTATCCTGTCTGTCCTCCAACTTTAAAGCATTTTGACTGTGAGAAACAGCAGACACCGAGTGGGACGTTGCCTGTATTTTGATTGAGGCCAGCACGGTCCAACTGGTGCCCATTGGCTGAATCTGGACCACAGGATGCCTCCATATGGCTTGCCACCTTTTCCTTGGAGGAGATAGGGAACAGCTGTTTGAGGAGCAAACGCTGCCCGAACAGCCAAACACCTCCTCCTGTGTCCGGCTGGCTGAAAGCCCAGAGCTGTCTCTGTGTTCCTGTGGAAGGCAAGGAAGGAACGGGGGAAGAAGGCAGCAGACCTCCTACCCACGCACGGACTTGAGCTCTTCATTTGTCTGAGACAGAAGCAACCCAACGAGGCTTGTAGATGCTTCTGCGATAGAGAGGGGCAGCCACGGGACTGGCGCAGCGAAGCCCCAGGATCTGCTGTTACTGTCATCATAGCTGGAGGTGGGATATACCAGAAGTGACACAAAACCCAGCAATTTGGCACATGTTTGCAAAGTCTAAACCACCTTACGGTACATACAGTAAGTGGTACACTACAAGCGTACAGTCAATCTTCAATTTGCTGCCAGCAAAACAGATTAATACAATATTTTGGCCTTCACAGAGAGGAAAAACACAGAAAGGCATAAATATATTCCATTATTAACTGCCTATTGATTTATTATTGATCAAGCAGAACAACTCAAGCGTTGAAATTCAGACAAAGCAAATGAAATAGCAACACTATTTTACCTTTTTTAACTGCCCGCTCAATGGAATTTTAAATCTTTCCTTACAGTGACATATATAGTAGGACAAGTAAACAAAAGAGAAAGATTTGATAGGGTTTACAACTGTGCTATCTTTCTTCTACCCATTTTTTACAGTGTCACTGACATCAATCTGAAAAAAACTATTTGATTGGCATGCCAATGAGTATAAATCAAGTAAGGGGGAAAACTGAGATCCTGAAGGACCTACTTTGTACAGGATCTAAACTGTGTTCTGCTTTGAAATACATTTACTTTTGACTGGGTATTGGTTGAACAATTTAGAAGCATTAAGATATTCTCTATTATATCACCTTAAAAATAAGAAACACCTTCCCAACATTTGAATATTTTAGTGTTTTAAAAGGCAGTATACTTGTTTTGTCTTCATTCAACTCAAACGTTATTTAGCACATGAAAGTTAAATAGTGGTATCTTAAAGCCAAGTACAGAGAGACACCAGACGTTCTACTTCACGCTGACCTGGAAAATCATATGCTTATTGGAATAGGATAAAATAGAAACAGTACAGAAAAATAACGTAAGAGCAGCATAAGTCATATTGAAAGTCTCATCACAACTTCAAAAACTGGTGTCAAAATTAAGCTAGAGATGCGAAATATCACCTAATATGCCCAATATTGAGGAGTCAAATGTGGTATCAGATTTTAAAGATGCTATAATATTATTCTGAGATCTAGAACTTGATGTGTTAAAATGTCCTAGTTAAAATGATATTCCAGTGCCCAACAGCTAATAACTGGATTTTAGAATTTCATTCACACTAAATCAATTAGTCAAATTGTATATGAATAATAAATCAAATTTATTATCTGATCAAAAGGGATTACAGCCTTCAGGAAATTAAGTTCTCTGTCCAATAGCGCACACAAACAGATCAAAACATCTTTGGATAGATTACTGCAAGGATTGTATTCACAATGGGACTACAATAAAACTTTCACAAGCACTGTACAGATGTCAATTATACATTAGTTAAAAAAACAGTGTGAGAGTGTTCCTGTAGAACGCTGGATACAAACCAGACTACAGATACTATCTAAAAGTATTAACGACTTCTACCAAATAGATTCTATTACAAAAAAAAAAAAAAAAAAGGTGTGATTCATGGGGCAGGTTCTGCCTTCTTGAGTAACAGTAGCTTCACAGAAGGCAAAGAAAGCGTTTTCAAGTATTTGCTCATTAACTTAGCAAAAAATTATAAAACTGAGTCAAAGAAAATGATACTTACTTGCTAAAATGTTACTTAACCAGGTCATAGAATCATACACCAATATGGGTTGGAAGGGACCTTTAAAGGTCATCTAGTCCAAACCCCCTGCAACAAGCACAGACATCTTCAACTAGATCAGGTTACCTGGAGCCCTGTCCAAACTGACCTTGAATGCTTAGTGATGGGGCATCTACCACCTCTCTGGGTAACCTGTGCCAGTGTTTCACCACTTCCATCATAAAAAAATGTCCTTATGTCTAGTCTAAGTCTCCCCTCTTTTAGTTTAAAACCATTACCCCATGTTCTGCCACAACAGGCCCTGCTTTTAACAAGATTGTCCCCATCTTTCTTATAGGCCATCTTTAAGTACTGAAAGGTTGCAATAAGGTCTCCCTGGAGACACCTCTCACAGGAAAGGTGCTCCAGCCCTCTGATCATTTTTGTCGCCCTCCTCTGGACCCTCTCCAGCAGGTCCATGTCTTTCCTGTGCCAAGGACTCCAGTGCTGGACACAGTACTTCAGGTGGGGTCTCAGAGAAAAGTAGAAGAGCAGAATCAGCTCCCTCAATCTACTGGCCGTACTTCTTTTGATGTAGCCCAGGATATGGTTTGCCTTCTGGGCCGCAAGTGCACACTGCCAGCTCATGTCCAGCTTTTCACCCCCTACTATCCCCAAACCCTTCCCTGCAGGGCTGCTTTCAATCTCCTCAGTCTGTACTGATACTGGGGATTGATCCGACCCAGGTGCAGGACCTTGCACTTGGCCTTGTCAAACCTCATGAGGTTCACCATGGGCCCACTACTCACACTTGTCCAGCTCCCTCTGGATGGTACCCCATCCCTCAGGCATGTGAGTCACCTCACAATAACATCAGCCGTCTCCTTCAGCGCTTGTGGGTGCAAGCCCATGGATTTTTGTATGTCTGGTGTGCTTAAATATTCCCTGACCTGATCTTCTTCTACCAAGGGTACATCTTTCCTGACCCAGCCTTTCCTCCTGGTGTCTGGGATCTGGGATTTCTGAAGGCCAGCCTTGCTAGTAAAGACTGAAGCAAAGGAGGCATTTGGTGCATCAGCTTTTCGCATGTTCTGTGTCATCAGGTCCCCTGCCCCATTCAGCAGCAGGCCCACATTTTCCTTTTGTCACCTATTTACTTACAGAAGCCCTTTTGGTTGCCTTTGACATCTCTTGCCAGGTTCAACTGCTGCTGAGCTTTAGCTTTTCTAACCTCATTTCTGGATGACTGGACCATGTCTCTGTATTCCTCCCAGGTCACCTGTCCCTGCTTGCACCCTCTGTAGGCTTCCTTTTTTATGTTTTGAGTTTTGTCAGGAGCTCCTTGTTCATCCATGCAGGCCTCCTAGTATTTTTGTCTCATTTCCTGCTTATTGGGTGGACTGCTCTTGAACTCGAAGGAGGTGATCCTTCAATATTAACCATGTTTTCTTTCCTGGGTCCTTCTTCCCTCCAGAGTCTTAGTCCACATGACTCTTTCAAGCATATCTGTGAAGAGGCCAATACCTCTCTCGTGAAGCCCAGAGGTCCTTGCTTTTTGCTTTGCTCCCTCCTCACAGGATTCCAAACTCCACAATCTCATAGTCACTGCAGCCAAGGCTGTCTTTAATCTTCACATCCCCAACAAACCTTTCCTTATTTTTAAGCATGACATCCATGAATGTGAATAGCACTTCTCACTGGCTCCTCTGTTGCTGGGGTCAGGAAGTTGTCATCGATGCTCTCCATCAACCTCCTGGATTGCTTATACCCTGCTGTGGTGCCCCTTTAACAAAAATTGGGGTGGTGCCCCTGAGGACCAATGCCTGCAAACACGAGCCTGTTTCATGCTGTCTGTAGAAGGCCTCGTCCCTTCTTTCTTTCCTCCTCACCAGGCAGCCTACAGCAGACGCCCACTACAGTAACACCCATACTGTTTTTTTCAGAGCTAGTTAGCTTGCTTATTTCAGAATAATCTGCAGTCCCACAGTGGTGCAGAGACCACAGGCTGAAAACACTGTCTAAATCAATGTCAAACTGCCATTCTGGTCAATCCTTTTTCCAGCACATGAGATGCAGCTCCATACAGATATGACTTACACATAAAGTGCCACAGAATTCATACAGCTGGCTACTATGGCAAAAGCTATGGCTAGCTGATGGGCTCTGCTGGTTTCATACTTAACACTTCAAAGATTTCAAAAGGTAACTAAAATTATAATGGAATTGTCTTTTAGTAAGGCAGGTAATAACAGCCTTTACTACATCCGGGGAAAAGATACAACACTGCTTCAGATCCATAGCGTGAATAGAGTTTGGGCACTTTTACCTTCTCCAAGAACACCCGTCTTGATTTACAAAAATTTCTTTGTAGTAGACTCCAAACAGGCACACAGATGCAACTGGAAGTCAAACAAGATGACCACTGCATATTCTTTTAAAAAAGGTTCAAATTTACTTGTATTTTCTTTAGGAATATAATCTCACTGTGAACATCTATAAACTATATGGCTCCCTCTTGTGCCTATTATACCACATTTCAGTGTACAAAAAAAAAATTAACATTAAGCCATAAATATTTGGCTCTGTTCACCCTTCACTAGGCAGGCAATGCCCATAAATGTCGATGGAAGTCACACGCATACCTTCGAGGCAAAGAGAAAACCCCTGCAGTTTACAAAACTTCTCTTTGGGAAAAGCTGCGAAACCATTCTGCAAACTCCCAGGTCTGCTGCGATGCAAGTACTCTTTTGATCATTTGCTGGATTTTGACAGCGATACAGAGACCAAACATGCCTTTAAAGTACATCTGCAAGAACTTTTAACTATTTTTTAGTTATCAAATTACATATGTTTAATAAGGTGTCAGCATGGTTTATAGAGCTTGGCTAACATGCTCAAGGGTTTATTTTTGTCTACTCAACATCCCACCTGCTTCTGCTTATCAAACCAGTTTAGCTTGCAACAGCTGTGAAATTCATAAATCTGCCTATTCTTCATGTGTACCCAGACTAAGCACTTGGAGAAAGAATTAGAACTGCAGCGTTCTGGAAAAGCCACCCTTATGGAGAAGCTAGGGAAATAACACACAGCAGCACTTGTCAAACAATGTTTAAGACTGCACACCTACCAAAAGTCAAATTTTAATAACAGTCTAGCGATCCTATTTGAAAAGAAAATGAAGCATCTGAAGAAATGATTTGTTAATTCTTCTATTCCTCCAGCCATTAGAAACATTTTACAGACTGATAATGCTGCAAAGGGATTCAAATATTTTGGCTGCACAAAATATTCCCTTTTTCAGTGTCTTCAAGTATCAAGAAAAAAAACCTTTTATTTCAAGATGCTACTAGTTTTATTGTCTTGATAGCTGTTTTACTGCAGAAATTAAATAGAAGGGTTTTTTTAATTGCAAAAAGGGTATTTGTAAATTTTAAAATATATTAGTCTTCATACCTCAAGCAATATCAAAATCCTGGTCACTCAAGACGGCTTTCATTAAAACACTTACACTAAAGCATTAGCAGTACTGAATGAAATGCTGGGATTCAAAAATCTAACACTGACTTTCATAAACCTTGCAGAGTACACTGCCTTTAATAAGAAAGTGGGTTTGCTTTGCTTTTTTTTCATTTATATGGCAAATTTTTCTCTCTCCATCTCTTCTTCCCTTTTCCATATGCTAATGAACTACCCTTAGCACTAGTATTTTGTGGGTCAACTGTGATCGTAAAATAATGAGTGCATGCAAGATGATAGAAACTTTTTTTTTTCTCCACCGTTTCATAAATTACAAGCTCTTATTTTTTGCGAGCAGAAACAGAAATTAAAAAGTTTTAAAACCCTTCCATGACTTTTCATCAAAAGCATTAATAATAGGTACCCAGCACATTCACTTGGCACTCCTGGAGCTAGCTGAAATGATATATCTTCCTAATACGACATTTAGTGAATACTAGTAAAGAAACAGTTGCTGAAATTACTGTTATGTGGCAGTGCTGAAGCATGGCACCAAACAACCAGAATACACCTAAACTTTACCTAATGTTTATTACTATGCATTCTCCAAAGAACAAATAAAGCAAATGACTCCTATCTGATCTACCTTCATGCTCACATTCAACCTGAAACAACAGCTATGTTGCACAAGAACATAGAAAAGCAATAAAAGCACTTGTCAAGAGAATTAAAAAAAAAAATAAAATTAGTCTATATTTCTGACCACAAGTGAGCAGAACCTACATTTTAACAGTTCCTACAAAAGGCAAAAGTACAGTGCTAAACACTTTCTTGGGTATACTAATATAAAGCTCAGAGAAGACAGTCATTTATTTAAACACGATTTCCACAGAAGTTTCCCATTGCTGCAGATCAAACCAAACTGAATCAGTCTCAACAGTATCAGACTAAGATCACCATTCAGTGGGATTCTAAGGAGTCTGCCCCAAAAGTCATCTCACATACATTATTATCTTTGCTCAAACTGTAGCTATTCTTACTCTTAACGGGCAGTGTGGACTTTGATGCAAAGTATAAATAATTTTTAGTGAGACATTACTTTGATCACATTAGCTTAAATGTTATACAGATGATCTTTGCTTAGCTTTAAGAGATGGTAACAGAAATAGTGTGTATTTGTCATCTTCAGACATCATGTGCCACACAAAACCTTCATAAACAAAACTGTTTCCTCAAACATTTAAGCTGCTTTTCACATAATAGACTTCTCATGCTTTGACTAACGTTACACCACTGTACTTCAAATACATTCTTCAGTTGCACTTGCATCACTTTTCGTATCAGTCTACATGTATTCCTAATCACTGAGAAGTGGTTCTGAAATACTGGACACAGGGCAGTCAAAATCCAGGGTGTCATTCCAGATCTCATGGCTCTGTAAAACTGTGTTTCAGAGGTTTTTTTTAATTAATGTTGTGACCACATAACCTCTCACATAATACTACTAGTGCAGAATTAGTCAACAAAAACGATGGAACTAGTCATAGTGACAGCTTAGCTATCTGATTAAGTACTGAAAGAGCATGAATAGCAGTTGGAGGAATTGGACAATGTTACACAATATTCTGCTAATAACTCTTTAAAAACAGTAGAACTATCTAGAGATAAAAAGCTATTCTAAAGAAAAAAAAATTAGGAGCGCTGTTTGATCAGGCAGCATACTTGGAGAAAAAAAGTGAAAAACTGGAAGGTCAAGTGCAGATTGGCAGCCTAGAGTAGCCCATGGCAAGAAAAGACAGTTAGCTAAACTATCATTTCCTCAGTTTTGACACCTGGAAGAATTTTGTTCCTTCCTGATATTAAAGCCATTGTTCCTACACTACTCCTTGTCTCAGAATTAAAAGCATCACATTTGGTTTTCACTCAGTATTTTCAGTAACTGTAGTTTTCAGTATGTATCCCTCTGCTCCTTACACTTGATAAACTGACACTGTATTTCAATCATGAAGTTCTTCAAACACTAAACAGCTAAGCAAAATAATTTAACTTTTGTTGTCTTAAAACAAACCTTGAATAGAAAAGCTTTGGAACACTGATAATGTTAAAGGAGAATAGAATTGCTTTATGTCTTCTGACCTTCCCTATGGCTAAAAAAACCAGATCACACATAAATTCAGCACATAGAATTATATGCTTTTTTACACAGATTGTGCCACAAAAGGTTTCGGATGCTTGGACGTTAAGCACGACCTTGACAACACCACACAACCATTCACTTACAATGACACTTATGTCTAGACATCCATCCGTGACAGTTCTATCTTAGAAACTCCCTTGACATCATTACTTCAGAACACAATGAAAAAGTTCACCCATCTCAAGCCTTCCCATAATCAAATTGTTACCAGATGGGTTTATCTTCATTTTCTGTTCTACTGAACATCATTCTTTTGATTGCTTTCAAATATAGTTAATCTACAGTCACTGGAAATACAACATATGCAAAGGGTTTTCTCTACGTCACTTAACAACTAGAATTTTACTTTGTTTACTGCTAGCTATACATTTTTCAAAGTCATAGAAGCATAGGTTGCAGATCTCTGCAAGTCACCTAGTCCAGCTCTCCAGAGGCAAATTTCTGGAGTTTGGCTACCAGTAGCAAGTTGAAAACAGTAATTGGATTATCTCTTATCACCTTGTCCTCACAACAAACAAATCCAGCTCCCTCAGACTCTCCTTGTATGGATAAAGGCCTGAAGCAAATGACATCTCAAGAGCCCTCCTCTGATCACATTCCAGTTTGTCAGTATGTCTCGTGTACTGGTGGGCCCAAAACTGCAGTATTCCAGATGAAGCCTCAGCCAATGCCACACAAAAGGCACCAATCACTCCTCTCAACCAACTAAATACATTCTTATATATTTAAAAGCCTAGTGAACTGTGAAAATTTGACAGTAGTTGAAAAAACAGCAGGAAATGGCTTAAATGATTCAAACATTTAAGAGCAACACACTTGCCCTATTATTTAGCATCACTGTTTTCACACCTTTCTCAATAATCAGCATAAGGACAATATACCCTGTATACTACATTGAAGATGCTTACCTGAATAACTTTGTAGAAATAGGCATACTGTCGAGCTGTATTTTTATATTGGCTAAAAACATCATGTATGGCCTGAGTTGACTGTAGATACTGCACTTCATCTTCTTCAAAATAGAGAGGAGTGTCGTATTCACTGGGGAGCGTCTGGATGTAGGGCAGCCAGAAAGAGTTGGGGTTGGCTCGCTCACAAAGAAGATGGAACGCCAGTGTGATATTGCCCATGGCTTGAAGAATTCGATCTTGAGAATACAGGGATCCTGAATTAAGCCAGAATGGAGAGGCACTAAATAAATTGCCCGTGGAAAATATCATTCTAGAATTATTTTAAAGTGAACATGATGAGATAACATGCAAGAATTTTCAACAACAAAAAAAGCTTTTCAGGTTTTTAAAATATTTAGCTGCCCACATTGTATTATGCTGCAAGTTATTTGACACAGTAAACGCCTCGTACAATTGCATGACGGAAGACAAAGGAATGAGAACAACACACTCAGAACATTTTCCCTCCAAGTGTTACAAAAGCTACATGGTATGTGTTCAAAATAACGCACACACTTCCAGGAGATATCTAGGGCACTCAGCCAGAAACAAAGAGGAAAATTAAATTCTTTCCACTAACACGTCAAGCTTCTAGGCATTCCAAACCTGATGGTCAGCAAGACAAGCAAGTCCTGTAATAGAGAAGATCAGCTAAAAAAAAAAAAAAAAAGAAAGTCTCCTATGAAATGATCCCATACATATCAAATTTTTGCTTAAGGACTTTCTTAAGCTCTTACCTAACACTGAATTTTTAGCTGACTCAACTGTCATCAATAGTTTTCTAGGAACCCACAGAAACAACTCTTCAGCCTATAGAAAGGAAAAAAGCAGAGGGCCAGTTAGCATTTAAATGATATGCCAAGTGTCTCGAACATATGTGGCCTTTAAATTCAGGTTGTTATTTTTATTTTTTAAAAATCAAAATCTTGAATCAAAATCCTTCCTTCCTTTGCACTGCAAATGAAACAAACATGCACCTTTTCATATCGTGGTAACCAAGTGTTAACAACTTCTATTACACAAAGCTTAAAACAAAGACACTGAGGATTACAACATAAAGTGCTTCAGTTTGGAACTGCTAACATGTAGATTGCCCACAAAGCCTCAAAGCTATCAGATATATTATGTTGCTGTATTTTCTCCCAGTAGAGGGTTTTCCTCCACATTGCCCATTCTTATTTTAGAAGAACTGTTCAGGACTTTTATCAACTAGTAGTGCTAGCCTTATTAGCTACGTGTTACTAAAGCCCTGATGTGAACATAATATGCTTGTTTTTTTAATATTCTGTCTACAACAGCTGATTGTTCTTCAAAGCTGTTTCCTATCTTTAAAATAGGAATGGAAAGAGGTGATCTTAAATGCTTACCCTTTAACAGTTAGGTAAATATGTCTGTCTATATACCTTACCTAATGATCAAAAGATATTCTTTACAATTACCAGGTGATTTTGATTTTCTCATTGTCACTGTAAAATAAGATTGCAAATACCTCTTTCTGAAGCAAAAAGATCAGTGCTTTAAAAGAAGGCACATGAAAGGAGAAGAGACTAAGTAGTTAGAAAACATGGAAGAGAGGGGTAACATCAGTGGCGTAGAGTACTCTGGTGATTAGGTAAATAGTATAGGCAACGCAGAGGAAAGATAAAAGGCTCAGTAAAAATTCACAGTACTATCCAGTAGCCATCAAAAAAAACCCCTCTCTATCTTATCAACAGTTTTATTTCTCAAATATACAAAGTTGAGAGCATTTCAGACCAGCAGTCAAAAGGCGGAAGGAAAGGTGGTGAGCATTTCAGAGCTCTGCAAATACATTCCAAACACAATTTTCTAATGTAAGTCAAATGTTCACATGCTCACCTTTATCTCTCTCGTTGCTTTCAAACCAAACCCCTCCTCTTCAAAGTCAGCAATTTCAAAACCCTCTGTGGATGCTCCATGTTCAGTTGCCCACTTTATCAATTCAGGGAAATAGTCATCTCTTTTTCCATCAAAGACAACAGACAAACCTATATACACAATTTATTAAAAAACAAAGGCAGAAATAAGAGGATCTGTAAAGATAAAGAAGTTGAATATAAAAGCACATGTAAAAAGCTGTCTGCTATCCCACAGCAGTTCTGCTTTAAAGTAGCTGAGTCAGGACTGGTCTTTGTTGAGTGTTAGTCAATAGAATACAAATGGCATGCCCAATTTTCATCAACTTAAATGTTCTGCCAAATTTGCTTACCAGTCATCTTAAAAAACACAATCACCCTAAATTGAGCTGTGATGAAATATGAAGCTCCCCTCTTCTTCCCCTTTTAAATAAGCTGAGTGAAAATACTTCCCAGTTTAATATCGATGATAAATGTAATCACCACAACATGTTAATACAGACAAGAAGAAACCTGAGAGGCAAGCTGCAATTTCATTAATTCAGCGTTGGAAATGATGATAAGCAAATCTCAAGTTCCTTCTCTCACATACAAGGCAGTTAGCTTTTTCCTGTAGCATATGGATCTACTAAAATAACTAAGGACTGATCATCCTGCTCACATCATCCACATTTTTACACTTTGCTTCTCCAACAGGCATGTGGTCCCCCAGTGAAGTTGCAAGCCTCATTCATTTTCTCAGCTTCCCCCTTTGCCACATCATCATACCTATGCATTATAGTTCCTAGCTAAGCTCAGCCAGTTGCTTTGCACCTCTTTGCCTCTGTGCTCTCTTCAACCCAAACTCCAGTGTCAGATCATGTAAGAAGTGTCCAAAATCCTCTAAAACGCTCAGTCTATTTTATGAATGACATCAGCAAGTTGCTTACATCCGAAGATATTTTGGTTAAGCATGGGTGATAAATACATCTTTAGATTAAAAGGATTTTAGGAAAGTAGCAGTAGTATTCGAGATATTCCCTCCCACTCCAAATCATGCACTTCAAGCCCCAGAAACAATCAAATCTGCATTTAACATAAAAATGCAAGTATAATCTAGAGCTCTAGTCTTTGACAATGCAGTATAAAAACTCGGTATTGATAAAGTAAGCTTCTAATGCAACGAGAATGTGGTGTACAGTGTTTTGGTGTTTTAAATTTTTATTTCTTTAAAAAAAGAAAGCTGGCATTTCTCCTTTATTTCATGCCTGCTTTAGTATGTTATTTTCTGTGGAATATATTCAGAACTAAGGCCTTACAAATCTAGTAAGACCAGTTGCATAGCATCTACGGAACTCCATAGGTGTTTATACCGTCCAGGACTTCGCTCTTTTGACTTCCAACACTGACTACTGTTATAAGGCTATTGTAAGATTTTTTTTACATCCAGCTTGCAGTTGAAACCATTCTGTAAGCATCTCTGAAATTCTACCTCTGTTTCTCATATGCAATGTGGTCCAATACTTCCCACATTTTTTCCAAATTAAAGAGATGAGCATCTCCTTTAAATTGCAATCTCTACTGAGGAACAATTTATTTCTATAATGAACAAAATATAGCTGTATTGATGAAAAGATATATTGAAAAATTAGCTTTATTTAAAATTTTCCTAATGAGTCAAACAAAGAAAAATTTTACAAAATAAAAAATACTCAGTTTCTACATTAGGAGTTTACTACAATCAACACCATTTTAGTTCACATTCTGCAAGCCAGTGTTCTATTTAGAAAAAGCACAAAGTATGATACTTTAGTCAATACATACTCATTTGTACATCTTAGAGTTCCCAACAGCTAATTTTTAAAGCCTTTGTTAAGTTGAAAAACTAAGTAGTATAAATTACTACTTTCCATTACAAAATAGTTTTTAAAGACACCATCCTACTCAATACTTAACTATGCATGGAAAAATGTGATGCTAAAAGCCATCTGTGTGTCAACTATGCTGTGGTTAGAAGGTCTTGCATCTTTCAAGGAAAAACTTACGACCTATTAACAGAATACAGTTATGCTAATTCTACCATGGCAGCCACTTGCCCCGTGAGTGCTTCGATCTTTCCTGCACAGAAGAAAGATACAGTGAACAGCCCAACCCCAACTCTGCTCCTATTGACCTGAATTATGTTTTACCGTAACAATATTATTACACCATAAAAACCAGGACATGTACCACATGTTTATAGAAGTCATGGGACAGTCAAAATTACTAAAAATGGGTGTGAATACTTAAAAAACATTTCAAGCCTCTATGTACAGTCTTCTGCTTTTTCAAGCAAGAACATGAACAAATCAAGCTTCATTTTAAATGCAGTCTAACTTTTTTGTCATCACCATATAAATATCAGAGAAGAATTGGTTCAGGACTTTTTCAGGTATGTCCAGCCCAAATCTATTCATTCCAATGTTAAAACATTATTTCTCTGCCATGACAGTGGTCATAAAAGAGGTTACTATTACTAAAATCATATGAAAAGCATTTTTTACAGCATACCTCCAAACAAAAACAAAGCTAATATGAAAATAAAGTATCAACAATGGTGAGTTGTTGCAGAACATAGTGGAAGAAAACCATTCTAATCTGAAAAATAAGCAAAAATCAAACAGAAAAATGGGCAATAAAATGCTATATTAACTGTGGTACCACAAACACTTCTTTAGTTATATGCTTGATTTATAGCAAGTAGATTTATTAGCTGATGTATTTATTTTGTGCTTTTATATATTTTTGTCATAATTTAATGTCATGATGTTGCATTGTTGACACTATTTCTGTGTTCAGGTTAAAATAAAAGTTACAAAAAGAAATTAAAAATGTTCAGATTTATAGAGGCATAGGGGCAGACTAAGCAATTAGACATCAAAGAGACCTATTATTCTCAGAGAATTTTTACTTCTGGTTCTTCAGATTGTGATGACAATCTCAAGCTCGCTCTTCTACTTATCAGACAGAATTACCACAGAATCACTTGTCTGTGGTATTGACTCAGAATTCTAAATATTAAAATGGTTAATGCCATGGGTTATGCCCACCAGAAGATTTCAGAAACACCTGCAAATGTAAAAAGCAAGTGAATATCAGAGAATTAAAAATTCCATCCCAAAACAATAGGGTTGCATAATAGTTATACAACAACAACAAAAATATTCCTTTTAGCTGTTAGCAGACAATCCTTTAGGCAAATCAATACTCTAAGCCACCCTTATCTTACAATCTTTCACATTTACCTTTTTGCTTTTTGCGAATTTTCTCAACGAGTGAACGAATCTGTACATATTCCTCCCATTCCTTACCAGGACCTGGGGTAGGACTGCTGCATTCTGGAAATAAAAATGTCAAATGAAAAAGTATGTATATATATTTTAACATCAGAGAAAAGGTCATGGCATAACTTTAGCTGAACTCTATTACTACTTGTTCTTCAAATATGTTTACATGGGAAACACCACAATCTCTATTGTTTGATATGTCCCATTCTTCGATACGTAATTAATAGAGACTTCTGGCATTTTCAGTGTAACTTACCTCAAGTTGCTTTTTAAAAAAAATATTCTTTCAGATATAAGGAATATCAAATGTTTAAAAAGCTAGGAAGAAAAAAAGGGAAACAGCGAGATCATCAAATGGATAGTCTTTGAGATAAGAGGGGAAAAAAAAAGTCTGTTTTCAATAATAGAAGCAAAGCACTCTGTTTAGATAAGCCTGCTTGTCATCATTCTTGCTGCAATGAAAGCAGATAAGAGCATAGAGCTTACCTTAAGTAATTGAGAATTTTTCTAGTACATACATTTGACCTGCCTAGTCAACAGCGTTTTCATAGATACATGCGGACTGGAAGGACAAGCAGAGGAACACTTAGCCAAGCTTTAGCTCTAGATTATATCCACAGTGTCTCCAACAATAATCTAAAAGCCAGCATGTGGATTTCTTGATCTAAGCTGCATAAATCCAAGTGGACAGCTGAAGATTACTTTGTTCAAGTGATTTGAAAAATCTTTGCGTTGAATAAAATATGGAAGCTTGACAAAAAGAACAGCTGATACTTGTCTTAGCTTAGAAAATTAGATCTACATTTTATTTTTGGTAGCAAAGCAAAGGCCAGTTGTAGTATAAGCATCAAACCGCTCTGCCAACTCCTTGTCTCCTCTTTGCAAGCAATGTTAAAAAAAAAGTATTTTTCCACCGTAACATTTAGATATGTCCAGGAGATGAAAATCTGGACTAATCCGGATTTGTGTTTCAAGCAGAAGTGTAGCTCAGACCAGTCACTAGTGACAGTAGGAAGAGCAAACAGAATTTTAGCACTACCATATGAAGCCAGGCTGTTTTTCACATTTACTAGAAATAATGGAGGAGTTCAAAGTTCTTCAAGAGAAACAACCTTTGATCTATACATAAGAACTATGCACTACAAAAGTTTCCAAACAACAAATAAACCCCCTACATTTATATTGGAGAGACAGAAATATTGGAGAGACAGTGCAGTTGAACTGAGTTGCACTGCTGCTTTCCACAGTTAATTTCTCTACTCTGATACTAGTTCAAAGTACTATTTAAATGTTAAACAGAAAGAGTGTAATTCTTGAGATTTACAAGAGAAACATTTTGTCCAAGCTGCAATGTCACATTACCTAGAGTAGACCTGTATTTATGCTTGTGTTGAGATACAAAGACAAAAGCTGCCAGATATATGGTATTGTTGATAGACACATCTATAAATAAGTTGATAATGATATACACTGAGAGACACATACTCTGAAATATATACTATACTATCTTAAGCAAGCTGAAATAGCAAGTTTGGCCACTTAAGGAAATGAATAGAATTCACTGGCTTCAATAAGAGAACAAGAGAATGTTTTAGAGTGGTCTCCACACCATCCCTTTTCCCAGAGAGGCATAAAACTGAAACTTACTTTGCAATAACTCACTAATTAGATTCAACATTTCCTTTGGAGATACTGTCGCTGTGGCTCCTGTACCTGACTTCTGAGTTTTGACTCGGCTCTTCTTCCCCATCTTCCAACTAAAACAAATTAAGAAGCAAATTGTCACCAACTACCAAGAAACAAAATACAGCGATTTTAAATTGCTGGAATTGGAAAGCACAAAACCATCGAAACTCATCATTGTTGATAAGCACCTAGTGTCTGAAGCAGACACTGAGGCAGGATGGAGATCCAGTGCTGTGCTGACACCGAATGTGGAGTGAGACCAGGTATGGTCCAGACCCCTATTCTCCAGCTTATCTCAGTAGTAAACTGTTCCCGGCAGAAGCGATCAAGGCTGGAAAGCTCAGCAGGAGGTGTTCTGTGCATCTGATAAGCACACTTAACAGTTTGCCTACAGTCACATCCCCACACTTTACACATTGATAGAAAACTTTGCACATTAATAGGAAACTGAAGTATAAACATTGGTCCTATTTTGGACCTGAGTGCGGTACGAGAATTCGGCACCACATCCTAGAGATAGACTGACAGGTTTGTCCTGCTCGCTCCCCCCCAGAAGGGACGCCTTTTGGTAAGACTTGTGCCTTGCCTCTGCTGAGTGACTGGCTGTTTGTTTTATCCCAGGAAATTACTTGTATTTTGAGCTACATAATGATTTCTGCAGCTTAGTGTATATAACACTGGCAATCTTAAAGAATCTATGTATGTTGCAAGTGTAAATAAATCGTGTTATTGGTGAATCCGATTGCTTCCAGTGAATGCAACCAGACCTACA
>VWZK01006347.1:5874-21282 GCA_013396935.1 Baryphthengus martii | reverse complement strand
AAAGAAAGAAAGAAAGAGAAAAGAACTATTAAGTCATTATCTCCCTTTGACTACCATAGCCTCCAAAATTGCAACCCGTAACAGTACAATTCCACCTATCAGTGTAGATGTTTTGCAGTGCTGCACCCTCCAGGTTGAAACAACCACATCCACAACAAAAATCCTCCAAAAAACCCCATGGAAATTACTATCTGGGGAAGAGAAAATGCCTAGCAGGGAGGGACACTGTTAAATTGCAATATGACATACATACATAAATATATTCAATTCATGAGGTTTAGTATCAAAGTTATGATTATTTATTCTCAAGCTCCTCTTTTCAAGAAATTTTTCTGTCTCTTTTGAGGATTAGGACTAAAAGATCAGAAACTAATTTTGCAGAAAATTATCTGTCATTTGTTACTGGATGCTACAACCATTTTAGATTGTCTGTGGCATTCTTTTGTCTACTTTACTGTTGATGTTTGTGCATATAATTTCTTCACAGAATGAAGTCAACTACGTTTTGGGCAGCTACTGAAAAGAAAAGAATTTTGTCAGAGATTTTATTATTGTTATTGTTAATAGAAAATATGACTTATCTACTAAAACATTTTTCTTTATCTATACTCTTTGGATGAGTCATTGACTGGAAAATAGCTTACAGTTCAAAATCATGTTTTTAGTAAAGGCCACAAAAAGAGGTAATACAAAATAGATGTCAATGATATGCATACAAAAGAGTCATCTACTTGCATATGGGGGGCCCAAGCTCTGTCACCAAACAAGAGTTATTTGGGACTTTCTGCATCCCCAGAAGAGTGCATGAATCAAAAGGGCACTTCAGCTTTCTTACTTTTTCCACTTGTAGGGCTTTTGAGAAGTCCTTATTTCTAAAACTAGATGGAATCTCATATAGTTTTAAGTCATCTGACAGTCTTAATCTCTGTGTGTGTACGAATCTTTGCAAGAGATTTTGTGCTACATCTGGCAATTTGTTGATTGTCATACTCAACTAACACCTTTAGTTGAGGTGGAAAGAAAGGAGGGGAAAAAGAACAAAAAAAAAATTCTCCTTTCATACTGATTTTTGTTTATGCCCCTTGATAATTTTTATATTTTACACAGTTAGAAAAATAGTTTTCTCCATCTTCTACTGTCATGATGCTTTTGCAAGATATGTCATAGGCAATGCTTGTGCTCAGTATTTTTCAAAGAGAAGAGTCTTCTACAGATTCGGACTCTGTGACTCAATTGCAAGTGACATAGTGAAACTCAGTTCTCCAGTCAGAGATAATTTGGGGCATTTATTGATAATTAATGAAAAAAATGTGAAGAAGGTGGCAGCAAATCAATATTGGGAATGGTATTGCTCAAAAACAGAGGGAAAGTAGCAATTAGGGAGTTTGTCTAAAAATATTGAAAAGCAACTATTTTAAAACCATTTACAAAGAATTCCAAGTAAATTGTGTAATTTATGAAATATTTAAACAGAACATCCAAAATCTCATCAGAAAAAGAAAGCTGTCTGGCAAGAAAACAAAGAGAGAGAAAAAGAAGAAGAAAATAATAATAAAAAAAAATCACTATTTATGTCAGTCCTTTTCTTTTCTGCTATTGACTTGAGTCGGAGTTTGTTTTCATGCTTATGTAAAAGCCATCCCAAGTTTGATTTGATCTTTCAGTATCCTCGCAGAGCTCCTATCACCAAAAGAGACACAGTTAATATGAGTTTTACTTTTCCACAGAGATTTGTTTTGCTTTCTGTTGTCAATAGACTTATTTACACACACACAAGCATTACACAAGCATGAAAAATAGGAAAATGTAGATTCTTCAATATTTTTTTTTTCACTAATTTACCTTGTGTCTTGATAAGTCTATAGGTATGGTGCAAAGAGTCATGAAGTTAGAAAATAAAAGTACATTAGTTTTGCAAGGTTAAGCTAGTCCATATGATAGCCCTTTTGCTGGGTGACTGTTGCTAGTTCTCATGCTCGTTTACATTATTGAGATTTTAAAAATCCTTTCTGGTGAGTCATTATGACACATTCAGGTAAAATTTCTGAGTCGTCCCTCCATTCCCACTCCTTATCCCAGTCAATAGAGCTACAACTCTGTAGTTTGTTATATTATATTAAAAATGGTTTATGTTCCCATATTCATGAAGCTTTGACTTCCAAGGAAAATGAACATAGAATATTACGTCTGTATTACAATTACAGAAAAAAGAATTGTCTCCTTTTGAGTAATTAAAAAAAACAAGCAAAAAACAGGAACAACAACCAAACAAATCACCAATGATCTTAAAGATACCTACTGATTGCCTAATGAAATAAGGTCTCCTTCCTAACTTTCAGCTATAGTCAAGGTAGCCAAGATAGTAGAAAGAAAGATTCTACTGCAGAGCCACCCATGAAAGCCTCAAATGTCAAGTACTAATACTGCTTGTTTGCTACTGCTGCTCAGGGTGAAGCATGCAGAGAATTTTCTTTCCATTGTCCTTCCTCATATCAAGCATTAATACTCTCAGTCACAAAATGGTTCATGAAGATCTTTTCTAAAGTCCCATTAGTTAAAGGGGTATATGAACCATCTAGGGTGTTATTTGTCAAGGGATGGAGCTTTGTAAAAAGCTGTACAGGTGTGGGTTTTGTATTTTTAACCAGAAGAGAGAAAGTTTATGTAGCATGATGCAGTTTCTTCAGCTAAAGGTCTTTCTGGCTTTTGCCAAAATTCCAGATATCTGTAATTCTTTGTCTTTCAGTACAAAACTATTTGGATTTTAAGTTGTGCAATTCCTATATGAAGTAAGTAAAGAGTTTCTTTATGGGTTGTCTGTAAATTTGTAAATTGGCATTTTAATCTTTAGATAAAATTTAAGGTAGAGAATAATGCCACAAAATTAATTTCAGACAGAGACGCCGTGATTTCTTCCTTCTTTGCTGGGTACATTCTGTTGTGCGATTGATTTTTACTAACAAATAATTTTCTATTTTTTACTCTTTTACAATATTTTGTAATACTAATCCTTTGTTAGTATCAAACATCTTTAGAAGCAAAAGCTTATTCTATGGAATATTTAGGAGTTACAGACTGATATCCCATCACAATGATGATCTATCACAGTGCAGAGATGGTGCGGTGACAGCTCCCTGACTCAGCTGTACAAACAGTACAGAAACAACCATTGAGAGCAGATATTTGGCTGCCTCTATGAGCAGAAGTGCAGCTCACCCTGTGGATTTAGCAGATACCTGGAATTTGCTTTTCTGATTCTTATCCAGGCAGTTTTTCCCTGAGATTATCGAGGCTCCCTGCAAAGTGCTTGGCATGGGTCAGGTGCCAAAATCTGGTAATGGGCACTGCAAAGTCATTACTGCTCTCCTGAGATTCATACTAGCCTTTAGAAAAAGATATTAATTCTCATAAAATTGAGGTGGGCCAAACTGACATGACCTTGTGGCAGCTGTGGAAGTTAATAATGAATTACTGAACTGAGTCACAAAGGGGGTGATACACGGAGGACCTGGAGTAATCTTGCCTTCCTTTAAATATAGGTATCTGCACCTGAACGTCCTATAGCTTCTGGAAACAACAAAAAAAAGACATTTAGAAGTGCAATTTATGTATTTTGTTTTAATTATCTTCTTAAGAGGAGAAAAAATGTGCTCCATGAATACCTTTTTCTCTCAAATACCTTTAGAAAGAATTTAGACAGTTATTTTGGGTCTACATGCCTCCAATGTAGATGGTGAAAATTGAGTCAGATGAATCTCACCGTAAGAGATTTATGATCTCTGAGTCCATATTACAAAGGAAGAGGATCTGTTTTCACTACTGAGAAGGCACATGCCTGAATTATAACTGGTTCACCTGTGATGTCATAGTCAGAATGTCCTATGAAAAATACATTCAGTACAGCTGAGGACTCTGTCAATGATTTTACCCTAATAAACACTACTCTGTTGCAGATCAATTGCAACTAATAAATTCAATGGGGAATGTTGTATAACAAAAGTAAAGTGCTGTGTTATTTTTCCAGACATATGAAGATCTCTAAGGAATTAAGCAGCATAAGGGAAGAAAAATCTTTTATTAAAATTGCCTTATCTTAACCCTTTAAACGCAGTTTTTGAAAAGAGAAACTATCTCACAGGTCATTGCCTTGTCCCTAGTGACTGGATTTCATATATATTTATATAAAATTTTAAGAACCAGTTCTTGAGACATCAATTCATCCATTTCCACGTAATAACGAGATCCCTGTTCCAGTCCAAGTGTACATACATGTAGATATTTGGGTTTCTATTAATGATCAAGAATAAATCAATGTCTCACATTTTTCAATACTATTTTGTGGTAATTAAACATAAAATAGGATACTTGCCTGGAACTATGTACTAATTTTATTATCATTTTCCTAGTTCACATAACTTTAGACTGAATAAAAGCTCTGAAAGTGGAAAAAGTGGAACATGTTTAAGTGGAAGATCCATTTAAACACTTAAGTAGAAGTTTATTTAAATCTTTTTCTTTTCTTTTTTTTTTTTTTTTTAAGATTGCCGATTTCAGTTAAAGGGAGATTTTTTAAATTTGGGGATTTTGAAGCTATTCGCAAAGAAATAGCACTTCACTGCCTCATTCTATGCCAGATATTTGTATAACAAGTTTGCATGACTGGGAAGGGAAGCTCACGTTAAAGGGCTATGTTTTCTTTTTTAGGATGGGTTGTTGTTGTTTGTTTTTTTTTTTAATTTATTTTCATTTAATCAAAGATTTAAACCCATATCTGATATCTCTAACCCGGGAGCCTGCATCACTGAAATCAAGATTATTTTGTCTACTGTCAGTATGTCTCCTGACAACCCTGAAAGGTTTACATTTTATCCTGAAATGTTTATATTTTACCATGAGCCTAGGTTATCTGGCTATATGGATCACTGTTTGAAACTATTTCCCACCCATTTCTACTCACAACCAGCATCACAAAAGTGTTGTGCTTTATTAAGAAAGAGAAGAATTAATACACTGTTTAATCCTTGGGTCACAGTTAATTATTTTGCCAAATTAGAGTCTCAGTAGAAAAAAAGATTTGAAACACAAATGGAGCAATACCAAGTATATTAGGAAAAAAAATTATTTCTAAATTTAAAATGACAGAAATAGCTAAATATATTTTTGCCAGTCAATCAACCAGCTGAGATATACAGAGCAATATTGACCGTAGAGCCCCATAATTACTCTTTCAGGCTGCTGCCACACTTTCTGAGTTCAGTTTATTTGTTTTTAAATTACTTTCTTTCAGCTACCTCCTATTTTTGAAGTGTGATAATGATAATATTGGCTGACATTACAACTTGTTCAAGATAAGAATTATCTGTTGCTGCAGAAAGTCAGTTTATCTGTAGCAGACTAATTCCTCAGCCAAAGATTTTGACCCATTCCAAAGTTCAGTTGAATGCAAACTGTTTAATACAATTATTTATTTTTGATTTGTGTATAGAACATTTCTGTCCTGACAAGATATGCATGAAAGACAGTTTCTGCCCTGAAGAGGGAGATATTTATTTTTTTTTTATCCAAATAGATGAAAGAAATAAAAAGTGAGAAGAAAAACAGGGGAAGTGACTTGACCAGAGTGCCACAGCAGTTTAATTAGAAAGAGTCGAAGATGACATAAGCTTTCCTTAGGCCATTCACCTCATCATAATTCTCCAAGTTCATATTGAGTTCAACCAGGTGGCACATTTTACATGACTATGTGTGGCAGTTTAAGCCCAGCCAGGAACTAAGCACCACATCACCACCATAGCTGCTCACTCACTCCCCACCCTCCACCCCATCCCCAGTGGGATGGGGGAGAGAATCAGAAGAAACTAGTGTGTTGAGATAAAGACAGTTTAATAGGTAAAGCTAAAGCTGCACGTGCAAG
This sequence comes from Baryphthengus martii, assembly GCA_013396935.1. Classification (NCBI taxonomy): domain Eukaryota; kingdom Metazoa; phylum Chordata; class Aves; order Coraciiformes; family Momotidae; genus Baryphthengus; species Baryphthengus martii. The sequence continues at coordinate 15,368 of VWZK01006347.1, read as the reverse complement.
CAAAGCAAAACAAGAAATTCATTCACTACTTCCCATCTCCAGGAAAGACAGGATCTATAACACATAACAGTTACTTGGACAGACAAGCATCATCATTTCTAACATCACCCCTTCCTTTTTCTTCCCCCAACTTTATAATGCTGAGCATGACATCATATGGTCTGGAATATCCCTTTGGTCAGTTGGGGTCAGCAGTTCCAGGTGTGTCCCCTCCCAGCTTCTTGTGCACCCCCAGCCTACTCACTGGTGTGGTAGTGTGAGAAGAAATGACCTCAACTCTGTGCAAGCACTGCTCAGCAATAACGAAAGCATTCCTGAATTACTGACACTGTTTTCAGTACAAATCCAAACTTAGCCCCATACCAGCTACGAAAAGAAAAATTAACTCTAGACCTGTCAAAAGCAGCATACTACATCAACCATGGTAAATTCTCCCCATGAACTTCAAGACAATACAAGCATCTCATAAGCATGTAACCACACAGCTCAAAATTGAGAGTCCATGTTTGAATGATCCATTTAGGAACAGTACAGAAGAAGACAAACAATAGATTCAAAGCAGTGAAAGTATTTCTGTTACTCTTGAATTTTGTTCAATGAAACTGCAACATGAAAAATGAGTTAAAGTCAGGACTTTCCTCTAAGAACTGGTCTAAACTCAGATCTAAATCTGGTCATAAAAGCATTTTAATTCATCATCCCTTATTTAAATACAAATCATCACAGTGAAATGATTTATCTCTTAAACTAAGGTGTTTGTGTATTTTAACTAACACATGCTGTTTTAAGGCACTAGAAACAGAAAGCTATTTGCAGTGCACATCAGAAGGTCCAGTTGATCTTACAAAACTCGAGACCTATGTGATGCATTTCAAAGTTCCATTTCATCTACTAGCAAAATCTTTAGGGGTGTGTTTGGGTTTGAGTATCTTAATACATTATTATATCTATATTTGTGCATCTTCTAGTTTCAGAATGTTCTGTTTTCTATTACAGTGAAATTCCCTGATTGCTTGTGCCTTACTGAACTCATCCGTGAGACAGACATTGCAGATACTCCATGTCCACTTGTAAATTCAAATAAGCTAAAGGGGACTGAATCAATCCCAAGTGCTGAATAGCTTCCAATTGTAACTAGTGAATAGTGAAAAGAGACTACAATGACCACAATTTTCCAGACTGGATGAGCCTATGGAAAATGTACATTATCGCTAGAGTACCACGTAATCATAACTAATATGAAAAGTGGATGTGAAATAATTAAATCTAGGTGATCTTATGCAGTAGTCAGGTTAAAGCAAAACAGATGTGATGTTATGAAAAAAATATCGTGTAGATATGGAACTCAGTGCCACTGAGACTTGTGCCAGTAGCTCATGTGTGTTGAAAAAAGCAATTAGTTTAATAAGAAAAGAAATCTCTCCAGACCTAATAAATAAAAGATAGCACTAGCTCAAAAACTCCCCAAGCTATAGATTATTTGAAATCACTAGGGAAATATACTGTGAAAACATTGTCATATTTGTGTCTTATTCTTAGGCTCTTTTGCAGTTATTTGCCATTTGACACAGTAAACCAATACAGAAATATCCAAACTTCTGATCTTGTTTGGAAAGGACATTCCTGTGCTCTCATTTTATTCCCTTCCCTTACACCATTTTTCTAGTGACTACACTAGAACACTAGTGTTCTAGTGTTTTTTAGTATAGTTGCAGATAAAGAACTTTTAAGCAAATTAGTACTTTTCTTTATTTTCATGTTTTTATTGTCCAGAGCGCTTACTATTCTGAGGAGGGTTAGAGATTCGCTGTTCAGTATTCAGAGCTTAAACACACTATGAACAAGCTTGTGTAAGACAGCAATTAATATCTCACAGGACACTCTAATGCATTTCAGAAGTTTTAAAGTTTTTGAAATTTCATTCCCTCTTCTCTCATGTCAAAGACTGAATATTAGGCTAAATGGGCAGTACTGGCAGTGTCCTTCCTAAAGAAATAAGAAGAAGGAAGATCCAGTTATCTCTGCCATGTGCCGTCAAGGCTGGAAGTTTTCAATTAGGAAATTCAGTTCTTATCTATTCAAAAACTATAGAATCATCTAGTTGGTTATCTCAGCTGAAGATTTTGGGAGGTTCGTCACAGAACATAGAATATAACTGTCAAAACCAAATTTGCTTCTTGTTCTAAACAGAATAAGGAATAACACATGCATTACTCTAGAACCAATTTTTGCTTAGTTTATGTGTTCTTGCTATATGAGATTCAATGGGATGAAATGTAATACAAGTATTATTTTTTGGTCTGCCTTCCCATGTGTTCTTTCAATTCTGCAAGCAATAAAGATGATTCTTTTGTTGAAAGAGGACAGTGTAAAATATAATTGTAACATTTTAACATGGTTGATATAGCCTTGTTCCTTGACCTGCTCGTATTACCACTTCTACCACCTTAGGTACTATCAGTAGACAGGTTTGTTGTGTTCCTGCACTAGGATCTAGTACTCCACTTTAACTGGGAGTTTTAAATTCATAACATAATCATTAAGCAGTTAGAGCCTAAAAATTTCCACTGTTCCTAGTGAAATGGAAAAAAAAGTTCTACTAGAATAAGGGATTTTTTTTTTCTCTAGAAATGCATGCTGCAGAAAATATAATTTCTCCTGTGTCAAAGCCACAAAACAGCTCCAAGCTGGTATCCAGAGGTACTTTTAAATTACGTGCTCTGTCTATAGGAAACAGGATTGCAACTTCTGTAACAGTTTACTTGGCTGTGACTGAAGCCGGACATCTTTCGGCTCAGGGACACTTATTTTCTAATCTCGTGGCAGACAATTCTTAAAATACGGTTTCTTTGATTTTCTTACTTAACTAGAAGTCCATTTCCACACTAGGAAACCTTCTCATGGGAAATGTAATGAACTGCTGCTGAAGCACGGACAATCGCATCTTTACGAGAGCTTTTGGTTAAAACAGTCCTCTTCAATGTTGACTATCTGATTACATTTACATTAGATAAAGTCAGTTAAGCACTTAATACTTAGCAAAATGAATATCTAACCAGTTTTGTGAGAGTTATTATAGGAAGTCAAAGGGTGACTTCAATAAACAATTTATGAATACTTTTGTATAAAATAAAATCTAATGTAACCAACAAAGATATAAAATGGAGAAAACCAGGACAAAATCATAATAACTCTGTTAATTACATTCATATTTACAGTCTGACTTATTAAACATAGATTCGAGGGAAACTTCAAGGAACTTTATTTGGTTTTTTAATATGCTGTCTGTATATATTTATTCCTTTTTTTTTTTTTCCAAAGAATTTATTAGCTATATTTGGTTAATACTGCAAAGAATATAACTTTTCTGTTTTTAAAATTACTCATTGTTATTAAGTTGTATCAGTTTTTATTATTCTATTAGTAGAATCTTATTATCATAACAATATCTTTTATTAGATTACTAATAGAAGCAAGCAACCCAAATTTTCTCACTTTCTATAGCATCATAGTTTTACCTCTCCATTAACTCAATCAACAACATTAGTGTAGTCCTTGCAGGTAATAATCTGTTTTCTATACATCCGAACATCCAGGTTTTTCATTTATGTCAAGCAGCTTTTGTAAAACCATTTTTTTGTAAACTAAGTAAAAGCTCACTTTGTAAAGAGGATAGGGGATTGCATGAGCTGTAAGTCTATATCATCATAAAAATAGCTGTCAGAAAAATATCACCAGAAAGAAGTAATTTCTTCTTCTCATAATTTTTTTGGAAGGCAACATTATCCAAAATTATCAGCAATAGCATTTTCTTGGTAACTGTGTGTCTCTGAGTAAGAGAAGACTTCAATGTTCTCTGAGCTGTTAATGTCTAGAAAATTTGTACAAAAATCTCGTAGCTCCTATTTTCTGTTGGTCTTCTTTCGTGTATGTATGATGATGTCTGTTTTCATGAAGACTTTCAAAATTCATCGGCCAGTTGCAAAAGCTGTCATGATTTTACATCTTGTCTTCACATAGTCGTTGAACTCCCATTTCTCTTTCTTTCTAAAAAAATAGAACTGTCTACTCTAGAGCTCTTTGCTACAGTGTGAACTTCCAACTGTAGTTGTGCAAATCATCACAAAGTCACTGCAGTCTTCAAAGGTAAGTGAGATCTTGGGAAGCTGTACAGACACGCTCAAAAAAAAAAAAGACAACAATGTAGTGAATAAGGATGAAATAGTCTTTAAGCCTTGTCACCAAAAGCATATGTTTAAGTATCACCTGGAGGGAATAGGAATCTCAGATATCTTGAATAAGTAAAGAAGATTAAGTGTCTTTGTACCATCTTCCTTATAAAGTTGCAATATCTTAAATCATAGAATCATAGACTTACTTAGGTTGGAAAAGACCCTTAAGATCATCAAATCCAACTATAAAGCTAACAATGGCAAGTCCACCACTAAACCATGTCTCTCAGAACCACATCTACATGCCTTTTAAATACTTCCAGTGGTGCTTACAAACTACTTCCCCAGGGCAGCCTACTCCAGTGCTTTTAGTGAAGATTTTTTTCCTAATATCCAATCTACACCTCCCCTGGTGCAACTTGCAGACATTTCTTCTTGCTTTGTCACTTGCTACCTGGAGGAGATTGACCCCCACCTCACTACAACCTCCTTTCAGGTAGTTGTAGAGAATAAGGTCTCCCCTAGGCCTCCTTTTCTCCAGACTAAACGTCCCCAGTTTCCTCAGCTGCTTCTCATAAGACTTGTTTCCTAGACCCTTCACTAGTTTCATTGCCCTTCTTTGCTCCAGCACCTCGATGTCTTTTTTTGTAGTGAGGTGCCCAAAACTGAACACAGTAGTTGAGCAGTGGCCTCATCAGTGCCAAGTATAGTGGGACAAACTCTTCCCTAGTCCTGATGGTCACACTAGTGCTGATACAAGCCAGGATGGTAGTAGCTTCACCGCCTAATCACACTGCTGGCTTATATTTAGCTGGCTAGAACCCACTGGTCCTTTTTCACAGATCAGCTTTCTAGCCACTCTTACCCAAACCTATAACCTTGAATGGGTTTGTTGCAACCCAAGTGTAGGAACTGACACTTGTCCTTCTTGAACCTCATACCACTGGCTTGGCCCATCAATCCAGCCTATCCAGATCCCTCTGTAGAGCCTTCCTACCCTCAAGCGGATCAAGACTTCTACCCAACTTGGTGTTACCTGCATACTTACTGAGGTTGCCCTCAATACCCTCAATGACATCATTGATAATGATATTAAAGAGAACTAGCCCCAATACTGAGACTTGAGGAACACCACTTGTGAATGGCCACCAATGGGATTTAATACCATTCAGCACAACTTTCTGGGCTCAACCATCCAGCCATTTTTCTATCTAGCAAACGATATGCTCATCTATGTCAGAAGCAGCCAGTTTCTCTAGAAGAATGCTATGGGAAACATTGTCAAAAGATTTACTAAAGCCTAGGCAGACAATATCCACAGCCTTTCCCTCATCCAATAAGTGGGTCACCTTGTCAGAGAAGATAAGGTTAGTCAAGAAGGATCTGCATTTCATAAACCCATGCTGACCGTGCCTGATTACCTGGTAGTTGCTCTGTGCAGCTCTCAGATTTAGTCGTAAGCATACTTTATACATGTAGGTGTGCTTATCATATACAGATGTATACACACATATTTAAAAATGCAGAAATATAATGAAACAAATACAGCAAGGAACAACCCCAAGAGTTGACCAAAAAAGACAACACAACCTAGAATAACTGGCCAATGGAATAATGAATTCAAAACTTTATTTTGAGACACTTTATGTAAGGTGGGTGGTGAGGAGTTTGCTCTGTTCATGGCTGTGGGGATTCTGTAGCTGCCAGTGGGGTTGCAGAGATGGAGGATAGTGAGGAGGTGACTTTTATTCATGGCTGTGAGGAGCTTTCAGTTTTCCTGTAGACACCCACATGGAGAAAGTGAGTGAAAGGTACAGAGATGGTTGCTGGTGTGCTGCTGTCTTTGTTCATGATTGTGATGAGCTTCCAGCTACTTGTAGGACCATAATGAGCTGTAGAGATGAATGGTGGTACAAAAATCCTGTTGTCCTTGGCTACTGGGGGCTTCCAGTTGCCTGTTGGCCCATTATGACCCCAAGGCATAAGTGAGTAGAATGGAGATCCCTTTGTCCTCAGCTGTGAGGTAGGATTGTATGTAGGACTATAACAGGGTGTGGAGAAGGTGAGTAGTGTGTTGTTCCCTTTGTCCTTGGCTGTGGGGAGCTTCCAGCTGCCTGTAGGTCCATAATGGTGCATGGAGGTGTTTGATGCAGTGCTTCTTTTGTACTGGACTGTGATGGGCTTCCAGATATCTGTAGAACAGTAACAGGATGTGGAGATGGAGAGTGGTGCAGAAATCCTGTTATTCTTAGATGCGGGGATCTTCCAGTTCCCTTTGGTCCATGATGGAGTATAGAGAAAGTGAGTGGTATGTAATTGGCCACTTTTGCACCTGGATTGCTGAACCTAACCTGTCCCACAGCTTATCAGTGTCTATAGTTCTAAACAAAACCTTGTAAGTTGCGTGTAATATTTTAAAAGCATTTACTGAGGAATCCACCAAAGCATTGTTTTAATAATTTCTTTTAGAATTTAAGCAATCTTTTCTATTAAACCATCTGACTGTACATGACAGATGTATATACTGTCAAATAAATATACTTTGAAGGAATGAATCAAAGGAGCAGGAATAAAAAAAAAATTAAAATCCCAAAGCCTCATCTTAGTCGGTTGCTAGTGAAATATAATTTTTGTATTTGGTAACCAAATTAACATTCAGCTTTTTGGTTGAGAATACTTAAATGCAGTGCAGTTACCCTGCATTTAAATCAATGTAAATAAGACCAGATTTTGATCTTCTGTATCTTCTGTACCTCCTCTTCAAATAAAGATAATCAAAGATATTCAGAGAAGAATGGTTGTGGCTAATACCATCAATATTGACAGTCATTTTTACTTTCTGTAGGACTCACCTTTTCTTGTTATATATTTCCACAGTGCTTCGTAATACAGCACATTTTGAGAAGAAGATAAATTATTTTAGCACTATAATTATGAGCAATCTCAAGTAAAATGCATGTGAAAATAAATAGATCACACAAGGGACCAGTGTTACAGACCTATTCAATCTAGTTTCCTTGCCATGCTAAAAAGAAAAGTGAAAAGGAGACAGAGGGTTGTGCGTGACAGATTTTTATATTTAAGTTTTGAATATCAAAATTTATTCATGTCATCATGACACCAGTAAAATGTTGATAATTCCAAATTTAAAATATGGACTTTTGTGTATAAAAGCCTTTTCTTAAACTTGTCAGTGATACTACTAAAAACTATAACAAACTGTATGCATTAGTGCACATTCATAACAGCATGTTTATAGAGACATTTATCTTACAGAAATTTGTTTTCCTAAAAAGCACACATTAAGAAGTCTTTCAGTTCATTATAATGAGCTATTTACCCTCCAACCAGTATGAATTGTGGTGAAAACAGCATGTGCATTGATAAAGGGTCTTGAATCCCACTTCATAAAACTTTGCAGACATATATTGAAAATATATATCATTCATATAATTCAGATAACGCAAAAATTACTGCTCCAGACAATTATATGTCCTATATCACAAAAATATTTGAATTTTTTTAATAGTTATCTTGACAAGATCACAGGTGTACAGCACAGCCAGGAATTCAATTAAACAGTCTTGAATATAGACGACAGGAAGACAAGACAGCAGTGGATGCTGTTCTTGTTGACTTTAGCACAATGTCTTCCACAGCATCCTCATAAATTGATAAAATACAGACCAGATAAGTGGCAAATTAGATGGACTGAAGATGAACTGCTGGGCTTAGAGGGTTGTTATCAGTGGCACAAAGTCCACCTGGAGGTCTGTCACCATTGCTGTACCCTGGCGTTGGTACTGGAGCCAATACTTCCTGTTCACTCATGACCTAGATAACAGGGCACAGCTCACCCTCAGCAAGTTTGTAGATGATACAAAGTTTGGAGAAGTGGTTGATCGAAATAAGCGTGGCCAGCAGGTCGAGGGAGATGATTCTCCCCCTCTACACTGCTCTCATAAGACCCCACCTGGAGTTGTGCCCCCAACATAAGAAGGACATCAAACTGTTGGAGCGGGTCCAGAGGAGGGCTGTGAAGATAATCAGAGAGCTGGAGTACCTCTCCTATGGGGACAGACTGCAAGAGTTGGGATTATTCAATCTGGAGAAGAGAAGGCTCCAGGGACACCTTATCACAGCCTTCCAGTACCTGAAGCGGTCCTACAAGAAAGCTAGGGAGGGACTTTTTACAAAAGCTTGTAGTGACAGAATGAGGGATAATGGCTTTAAGCTGGATGAGGGTCGATTTAGACTAGATTTTAGGAATAAATTCTTTACTATGAGGGTTGTGAGACATTGGAACAGGTTGCCCAGGGAAGTTGTGAATTCCCCCTCCCTGGAAGTGTTCAAGGCCAGGTTGGACAGGGCCTCGAGCAACGTGATCTAGTGGAAGTCGTCTCTGCTCATGGCGGGGGGGTTGGAACTAGATGATCTTTAAGGTCTCTTCCAACCTAAACCATTCTATGATGGTTCTTTGATCAGAACTGATGAGACAGATCTGGAGTGCTGTGTCCCTTTCTGAGCTTCCCTGTACAAGAGAGACATGGACATACTGGAGCAAGTCCAGCAAAGGGCAGCAAAGGTGATTTAAGGATTGGAAAATCTTTCATTAGGGAGAGCTCGTGTTGTTTAACTGGAGATGGGAACACCCAAGAGGATCATATCCATGTGTATAAATACTTGATGGGAAGAAGTAAAGAAGACGCAACCAGAACTCTATCAGTGGTGCTAAGTGAATGGACAAGAAGGAATGGGCACAATTTGAAATATAGGAAGCTCCACTTAAATATGAGAAATTTTTTTTATTGTTATTATTTTTCTTAGTGAAGGTAGTTAACACTAGAGTAGGCTAACAAGAGAGGTTATGGAGTCTCCATCCTTGGATATATTCAAAACCTCACTGGATACTGTCCTGAGAAACCTAGCTGACATTTGAGCAGAGTTAGACTAGATGATTTCAAGAGGTACCTTTACATCCCATCCATTCTGTGATTCTGTGAAGAACAGTTTAACACCAGACTGCTGAAAAAACAGAATGATACCAGGTCCTCCACTATCTATAAGTAGACAAAAAAAATAATAGTCTGACTGCAGTGGGTGCCACTAGAAGGTATGTCTCAGCTTAGTGTAAGCAGAAGAGCAATAGAGCTAGAAAACGCAGCTTTTTCTGTTCCACCTGGCTTTCCTTCTGGAAACCATACAGTACGTGCTCCAGATCTTATGTTCCTTCTTATGCCAAAAAGAAGCTTAGTGTTTTTGGGATGATATAGCAGTGTTATTTTTATCTAAATAGTAATTAAATAATATAATCATCAATTA
>VWZK01006344.1:305220-379184 GCA_013396935.1 Baryphthengus martii | reverse complement strand
CACCCCCCGCAGTGCGTGTTACCTCCGGCCTCCGCCGCCGCTTCCTCCGCGGTGGCGGCCGAGCCCCCGGCGCCTCCTCCCCCTCAGGACATGACTTTCAAGAAGGAGCCGGCGGGAGCTTTCCCCTCTGCTCCCTCCTCCTCGCTGAGGAGCCCCTGGGGCTTTCTGCAGTCTCTAGTGAGCATCAAGCAAGAGAAGCCCAGCGAGCAGGAGGAGGAGGAACACCAGCCGCCGCAGCACCATCACCACTACGGGGGGCTCTTCGGGGGAGTGGGGGAGGAGAGACCCCCAGGCCTGGGGAGCGGCAGCGGGGAAGGAACTGGCCAGAGCGTGATTCAGGACCTCACCCTTCTTCACCACCTGCACCAGCATCCCCACCGAGACCTGTTACTGAGTGGCAGAGGCGAGGGCGCCCCTGGGAGCTCGGGTGAGCCAAAGCACGATGCCCAGGTCAAGAAGGCAAAGAGGCCAAAGCCAGAATCTCAGGGAATCAAAGCCAAGCGGAAGCAGAGCGCTTCATCCAAACCCCCCCTGGTGGGAGATGCAGAAGGTACCATTGCGTCCCCCAGTCAAAAACCTCATGTCTGCGAACACTGCAGCGCTGCCTTTAGGAGCTCCTACCACTTACGCAGGCATGTGCTCATTCACACGGGGGAGAGGCCTTTCCAGTGCAGCCAGTGCAGCATGGGCTTCATCCAGAAGTACTTGCTGCAGAGACACGAGAAGATCCACAGTAGAGAAAAGCCTTTTGGATGTGACCAGTGTAGTATGAAGTTCATCCAGAAATACCACATGGAAAGACACAAGAGGACACATAGCGGAGAAAAGCCATACAAATGTGACACTTGTCAGCAGTATTTTTCGAGGACTGATAGACTGTTGAAGCACAGAAGAACATGTGGTGAAGCCATAGGTAAAGCAGGGGCTGGAATGGAGCCTGGATCATCAAGTAACATGGGTAGCTTGGCTGCGTTGTCTCAGGGAAATACAAGTTCCTCAAGGAGAAAAAGTAAAACAAAAAGTACATCCACTGAAAACAAAGGAAGTAAGTGTAGTAGCAAAGTAACTGAATCTCAAATTATAAGTAACGTGGCTATGCCAAATTATGCAGTTGATATTCCTATTGTGTCTTCCAGTGGTGGTCTAGTTGGCACGGGTGTAGAAGAACTTCAGAAAAAGGTGCCAAAATTGATCTTGAAAAAAGGAAGCAGAAAACAGGCAGACAAAAATTACCTTAATTTTGTATCACCGCTGCCAGATATTTTGGGGCAAAAACCACTGTCTGGGAAACAGAGTAGCTCTCTAGGTCTAGTAGCTAATACTGGTGTAGAAACTATTGGCCTTCTCCAAAGTACAGGTGCTAAACCAGGTCAAATAAGTAGCAATTATGATGATGCCATGCAGTTTTCAAAGAAAAGAAGATACTTACAAACTGCAAGCAGTAATAGTGCCTTTTCAATTAATGTTGGACACATGACTTCCCAGCAGTCCGTTATCCAGTCTGCAGGTGTTAGTGTTCTGGATAACGAAGCTCCATTATCTCTTATTGATTCAACATCTTTAAATAGCGAAATAAAGTCTTGCCACGACAAGTCTGGTATTCCTGATGAAGTCTTACAGAGCCTTTTGGACCAGTACTCTCACAAATCAGAAGGCCAGAAAGAAGATCCTTTCAGTATAACTGAGCAGCGTGTGGACTTGCACACCTCAGGAGAGCATTCAGAGATGGTTCAGGAAGAAAACTTGAGCCCTAACTCTCAAACAGTTTCAAATGATAAGGCAAGCATGTTGCAAGAATACTCTAAATACCTCCAACAAGCCTTTGAAAGAACAACCAATAGCACTGGTTTTGCTTTTGGACCCAGTTTCCAATTTGTTAGCTTGTCTTCGACTCTTCATAACCACACTCTGTTTCAAGACAAACAGATATACACTACATCTCCACTTGAGTGTGGCTTTAGCCAGTCTGTTACCTCAGTATTGCCAACTGCGTTGCCAAAACCTCCATTTGGGATGTTGCTTGGATCTCAGCCAGGCTTTTATTTGTCTGCTTTGGAGGCTACGCATCAACAGTTGACTCCTTCTCAAGAGCTGGATGATCTTATTGATCCGCAGAAAAACTTAGAGACTTCATCTACCTACCAGTCAACATCTCAGAAACTGACTGGCCAGAAGGAACAGAAAACCTTAGAATCCTCAACAAGCTTTCAGATCCCGTCTCAGGAGTTAACTAGCCAGATAGATCCTCAGAAGGACATAGAGCCTAGAGCAACCTACCAGATCGAGAACTTTGCACAAGCGTTTGGTTCTCAGTTTAAGTCGGGCAGCAGGGTGCCAATGACTTTTATCAGTAACTCTAATGGAGAAGTGGACCATAGAGTAAGGACTTCAGTGTCAGATTTCTCAGGGTATACAAATATGATGTCTGATGTAAGTGAGCCATGTAGTACACGAGTAAAAACCCCAACCAGCCAGAGTTACAGGTAAGGTTCCAACTGTGACCGGCTGTGGGGTCTTCTTAATGTAATTTTGTTTTACTTTGACAACACTGCCATTGGAATGTTTCTACACGGTCCTATTAAGAATAATGTAACATGCCCTTTCAATGCAACTTTTCATATTTAGTTTATTTTGTTAGTGTGATTTTTTTTTTTTTTTTTTTAGATCTGTTTATTATGGATTTTAATCAAAAATCAATAGATTAAAATAGTGGTTTTGTTCAAGTGACAATGTTTAGCAATCAAATTTACATTATATAGATTGTCAGGGAATAGCCCAAAAGATTAAAATGCAAAAAATTAACTTTGTTCCTAGGACTAAGGTTTATTCTAATTGCTTTACTCTCAGGAAAGTGTAACGAAGCATGGGAATTCTATGCACCACTAGTGTATTGGAACTTCCAATTTACAGATAGTGACAAATAAATCTCATCTTTTTGAGGAAGGGATCTATGACATTTCAAATTTCTGTCTCTTATGTCTGGACAACTCTGAAAGAATTTTGCTACCTATATCTCATTATTTTTAAAATACCCCTGTTCTTCCAGGTGATGCTCATTCCAGGCAGGTGGAACAAATATTCTTGGGTCTGTATGAAGAGCCCAGAATGGTAGCTTTAATACAAACAATAATGTCCCCAGAACTCCTGTGTAAGACTGTAATTCCATAAAGAGATTCTGTTGACACAAACCGTGAACACAAAACGTGCATCTGGTTCATGTCATTAGAACCCCAACTTGAAACTACAGTCATAATCCAGATAGGCTTTTGGGATACATTATTTATTATACATGGTTTGAAAAAAATTGATCTCTTGCCCTTTTCCTTTTCCATGTTCTTTTAGTGTATAAGATTCTCTCTCTTGCTGTGCTCCCAATTCCTCCAGACTTGATTTTAGTTCCCCCCCACCCCTTAATTTACACCCTTTCTTCCTTACTTACCATCTCAGCCCAATTTAATAGCTAGCAATTAAAAAGATTTACATTCCAGAAAGTGTGTATCTTATGTCTTAAGACATCAGATGATGAACAAAAACCACCCAGATGTTTTAGAATTATGTCAAGGCTTCCATGTATGGTAAGAAATAATATACTCCCAATTGTACATACTAAGGCCCCTATCCTGCATCAGGATCAGCTAACATGGACCCCTGTGCCCAGCAGTGTACCAGTGATCTCACTGGACCTCTTTACGGATATAGGGGTTTGCAGCAGTTCATCATTGCAGGCTTTTAGGGCCTAAGGCTGCAATTCCATCAAAGGCTTCTGGTGATATCAACTACAAAAGTAGAACTTGAGTGGCTTGTTAAAATCAACAGAACTTTTTCTTTGGAATTATTGCCTTACTTTATGTATATTTTGTGGTACATTATTTATTATATGTGAATCCTGATTAATGCCTGTGGAGCCACGGAAACCTGCTAGAAGTACTGGTGGCCATTCAAAGCTGCTGAAAGGCAGTGGCACTGCTCTAAACCACTTTTTGCAAATGTATTTTTTGATTAGTTTTTTAATGTAATTTTGGTGATGTTTATGCTGATGGTTTTTTATGTACTCTTGGTGATGTTTCAGTCTTAACGTACTTTTCTGGTGTCAGGAAGGTACCAGTGGTTGTTTGCAGTCCTATTGTGTAATCAGCCTATTACAGGCTTCCATGTATAATAAAGTTATTAACATTGTGCAAGTGTAAAACACTTCTGTTATGAAAGTGGTGTATTATTAAATGAATTGTTACAAAAATCCTGGGTAATTTCTCCCGTTGTCCTTCACCACTAAAAATTGAAACCTGAGCCCACTTGTAATCTCTTTTACTAGGTGAACTATCTTCTCTTTTTTTTTTTCTTTTTTCCCCTTCTACTAATCTAGAGTTTATTCTCATAGAATCCGTGTAACTCCATTAACTCTTTTTTTATACTTGATTATGTATTTCACCCTGTTTCAGTTTAAAAAAGCAAACAACTGTTCTATAAATGCCGAACCCAGCCTGTTACCAGGGATGGAATAGTCCATAACCACTGTGTTGGATTTTTTCAGTACCTTTTCTATTGTTTTACAGAGATTATAATTTACATTCTTTATATTGTGTGTAGTAGAAGTTTGCATGTGTATTGTCTGGCTGTTTGCTTTAATTTAATACTAATAAAACCCATTATTCACAAAATCATAAAGTTATCAGTTCTATTATCCAGTCACGCTTTTGAGAACCTACTAAAGAAACATGAGGTTAAACTTTGAGAAGGAATAATATAATTTACTGGCATGTTTTCGGCTTATTTTCTTCCTTCAGTTCTTTTTGGGTAAGATAATCTGAATGCACTGTTTTAGAAATCAGGACTGTTTCATACTTTTTAAATGTATTTTTGGTTAAGGATATATAAATTGCATATTGTTAACTTCAGAGATGTTTTGTAATTGCTGAAAATCCAGAATGACACATATATAATACAATCTTATTCAAAGTAAATATCTTGGGAAGTATTTCCCTCCCTGCCCCTTCACCCCCTACTGTAACTTATGCATTATAAGGAAAGCCTAATAAAAATAGTATTAGAGCAAAATAATTAAAAGCATTTTACGTAGTTTGAAGATAGTTTGTGGACTTCCTTGATCTGTGACTTTCCACTTTGCATGTGAATGTAAGAGTAGCAGTGCTGAAAGTGTCAAAATGGTTGAAAAGTAGAGTATTAAGGACAGAAGGCAGCAATTTGAATCAAAGCAATGACACAGACAAGAGGAAGAAAATGTTGGCATGCTGAAAGGCAAATAAGAATGAAAACTTTCCAAAGTAAATGTGAAATACGCTAAAGTTTAATGTTCAGAATATTGCTAGGAAATAATTTCAGAAAAGCTGAGGAAGAGATTATTAAAGTTTTCTACATTCTTTCTTCAAGTCACTCAAAAGTGTTTCTAAACAGACTAGAACTAGACCTTTTCCTAATTTAATATGGAGTTCAAATTTATTTTCCTTTAAATAATGAAGATTAAGGATATGGTAACATAGAAATCAGGGTATAGTTTTGCCTGCTAGATACTACAGAGAACTACATAGTGAGTAGCAATAACCCATATGTACTAAAGCTTTATTTGGGGATGTGGCAGTGAGAGAGAGAAAAAGGAAAGCAAAATGGCCCACTTTTTTTGTTTGCTTGTTTGTTTTTGTGTGGGGTTTTTTTTTTTGTGGGTTTGTTTTGTTTGTTTGTTTTCTTAAAGGAATTACTGGAAGCGAATGTTAACCTGTTTCCTACCACTAACAGGAGTGGAAAGAATTAATATACATGATGATAGAAAATTGTACATAAACTGCTGTATTTCTTTTTATAGTAGGTCACATAACATATTTTTTGCTTTGGAAAAAGTGCACTGTGGTGCCCTGGGATGTGATTGCATCTGTATGCCCGAAACCACTAAAAGCACGTGTGACCTGCCTACAGATGATCCAGAAGAGCTAGCTAAAGTTTGTAGTAGTTCCTCAATTATTTAAATTGGATGTAAACTTGTGGGTAGTGGGTGAAATTTTAGTGCAAGTAATTGATGAAATGGAAGGGGGTGAAAAAAATGTGAAAATATGATGGTGTAAAGGGAAATTATAATTCCAGGTTAATGGACTACTGATCAAGAAAAGCTGCCTGATGCCTCATGGAGACCTTGAGAAGATACTGGAATAATTTAATATATTCCATTTGTATTTTGTTTGGTGTCCACCCCGCACCCTCACTCCCATATTATACGCATGAAAACAGTGTATCTGAATGATGCTTCTGCTCCCCCAGCCCCCTAACTAGAAATCAGTGTTATTCATGTGTAGTTGCAGTTGTGACTGTGGAAATGTTTGTTATGCCTGAGAAAATAATGTGAGAGTGGAGGGGATCAGGTAACTTAAAAATGGAAGATTCTGTTTTCAGCCCCTGCTTACTACCGGCTTTAACCATTTGTGCTGGAGTTTACCGGATTTTGTCTCATACTCCACAGACTATCTTTCTCTGGGAAAATTCTGCAAAAAAGCGGTCACTTATTTCCTAGAAATAAGAAAAAAGAAGAAAACTTTCTTGTTCCACTGGCTTTTTCATCCCATGCTTCTTTGAAAATAAATTGGACTCGTCCCCCCTAACCTAGAACTTGGTTGATGAGTGTCCCTTGTTGAATCGCTGTTCTTGAAAACCTGATAATAATCAATTAAGATTTTTTGAAAATGCTTTTGCATTCAGAGATTTGAAAGTTTGGTGACTCTATGTCTAAAGATGACCCCTCCAGGATAACAGATTGGGTTATTAGAACTGTTTGATATGTTAGTCCAAGTACTGATTTCTTCTGATGTGTCCTATATGAGGATGTGTTGCATATTTGCAGACTGGAGTTTTTCTGACTTCTTGCCTGAGAAAATAATGTGAGAGTTTTAACTTTACTTTTAACTTTACTTTTACTTTTACCTTCTAAGGTGATTTTTGTGTCTTTTTTTTATATACACTTAAGAAAATAAGGTATAGACTTGTGCGCAGCATTTGGAACACGGGATATATATACACCGTATGTACCAAATGAACAGCTATGATACACTTTATTACCCATCTTGTTCAAAACACATTTCTTTTTTTTTTTTCACTTGCAGTTAATAACCAGATTTATTTCAACACTTACCAATGGTAAGGTCTGGCTACAATACAAAACAAAATATTTTTTCTTTTTGTATCCTTACACCGATACTTTAATCTTACAGGTTTTATAGATACTGATACTGAAAATCTACTTTTAGATGCTGAGTTTCATTTTGATACCTATGACCTGGCAGAATAGAGACAGGAATTTCATCTCTCTGATGCTGATTGAGGTTGAGTTCCTTGGTATAAGACTGCTACCCTTACAGACTATCTGTGTGGAGAGAAATTGAGGAATACCTAGTAAATGTGGAATAACAGATTGTCTAGAATCAAGTAGGTGCTGCGGGGCAGAGTCATGGGGTAATTTAATTTTTTAAGGTGACATTTAGAAGCTTCAATCACTAGGTTGTCTTTTCCATTTTCTTGGATTCCCTGTGAATCTGGCATTGGCAACAAGTGAACCCATGTTCTGCAGATAACAGCCTCATTAAACATAAACCTGCTTCATTCTCTTGAGTGTTGTCATTCTAGTCGTGGTGGACACAAACAGCAAGGGACTGTTGCTCGTAAAAAATGCCGTGTTGTCTTATAATCAGTCTGTCATAGTGCACATACAAGACGGGGTGAAATAATGCTCGATTCATAATCTTCATAGTAATGTACACTTTTGTATAGAGCATACTATTAGATTTTCATATAGATACTTTTTAATATTTTGTTTTTATTGAATTTCTAGTGAGTTTGGTCATTTTAAATCCCAACTGTCCTAAGTTACAGTATGATGCTGCCTAGAAAGCTGCCTCTGTACTTGGGGCCTTGGTCTGATATTTGATACTATCTAGCTAAACTAAAAATGAAGAAAGAATTAAGAACTAACTTGAGATTATATTTCTTTGATTATTTTAATATACTCTATCTTATCTTAAAATGTATTTTCAATAGTCTAAAGTGTTACAAATGCCAAAACATGCTGTGAACTAATGAGGTATATAATGGTTATTACGCAGGATCTGCAACAAGCATCAGATCCTCTGTAGTGGCACATGTGTGACCTTCAATACTAAAACCTGCTTTATCTAAAGCTAGATAGTTACCCTTCAGAATATTCACTTGTTCTTACTCAAGGAACCTTTACTTTTTGCTGTTGGCAAAAGAGATTTCATTTTAATTTTGCTCTGGTTGTTTTTCATCCCAGAATTTCTCCTTACAGTGTGTACTTCTCTGTCTGCTTGTACTTGTTCCTAGTGGATTAGGAGGTTAGAATCTTGAAAGGGACATGATCTGTGCGGGTGCTGGCATATGGACAGAAATTCTATTGATGAAGGTAAGGATGGTTCAATCTGCTCAAAGATTTTGAATATTTTTTTCTGGAAGGGAAAAAAATCTCGCACGTGCGAGTGTTTTTTGGATACTCTTATGTTCTGAGATGACTGGAAATAAAACCAGACTGAGACCTGTTTTGAAGAATAGAATTTACAAAGAAATCCATGTGCAACTCCATGAGTGATGAGGTTTAGAATCACTTCAATTTGCTTTTCTGTAATGAGGAAATATGTAGATGTGTAATAAGACATCCTGCATGTTTTCCGGAGGTGCTTTAAATTATGGTGGGTAGAGTATGCCTAAGGATCTTTGTATGTCTTAAAGTGAATCTCTAGAACGAAAAATATGTTATCTTAGAAAGTGCTTAGTAATACAAGACTAATACGGATTCCCTTCTGCAGCTGAAGAGGGCTTTTATATTGTATTAGCTATCTGCTTGGAATTTGGTCAGCTTGGTGATAACACATTTACTTGTAGAAGCTCTTGTACCCATCACGTCTTAAGGGGCAGTAGGCAATCCTGTATTCTTGTTAGAACATCGCCTGTCGTTTATGGCTGGGCTGTGCTCAATGGTTTGGAAGCGTGAGAGGCAGTGCAGCAAGCTCCATTTCTTAGAACATCTAGGGTTTTTTGAAGACCTGCAGTTTCCAAGTATTGATTCACTTTGTTAAAATGATATGCAGAGACCTGTGCCAGAATTCTACTATCTGACATCTGGCCAGCTTTAGTACAGAGAGTTATTTAACAGTAATCAATGGAGATGTGTCACTAAAAATACTCAACTTGTTTAGCTTAAGAAACCTGTAAACCTTAGAAAGCTAGATCAAATTATATCATGAAGCAGTTCATGCACTTGATCCATCAAACCTTATAACTAAACATGTCCACTTGGTGTCTGAGTGTAAGTCTGTATGAAATGTGTAGGTGATTTAAAAGTTTATTTCCTGAGCATTATTAATTAAAACTTTTTTCCAGGTTTACTTCTATAATAGTAATTTAATATTAGTCTGGGAGAGGAGGGTTAAACTGATTACTCATCTCGAGAGGTTGAAACTTGGATTTTTTTGAGAGATTGCAGCCATTTTTATGTAGGTACACTAAGTTTGATTATTCATTTATTTTGCTGTTTAAAAGAGTGTAGAGTAAAGGTAGTTTGATATTTTGTTTTACATGGTTCTGCAAATCATGCTTCATGTATGTCATCTTAAGAGTGGATGGCAAATGGAGTAAGACTGCTGGTAGCTAAAATTGTAAGTTTTTACTGCTTTTAACACCGTGTTCTGATGCTTGCATGTTTTGTTCTCCTCACAATGAAGCCAAATTAAAAACTCTGAGAAAGAGGTCCCTCTAATATAGCATAATGAAGTCCCGAAATGGGTACAGTTGTAGGTCATCATGAATAGGAATGCAGTGACCTTTGTCTTAACAATGAAGCTGACACAAGCTTCTCAAAGAGCTGTTCTCTTTTTTTATTATTTCTCTGCCAGAAAGGACACAAATAAAACAGAGGATCCCCCTTCTCCCGTCAGTGAACAAAATGAAAAGATTAGAAAATGTATTGTAAATTGTCAGTTTGCAAAATGTAGGAATAACATGGAGTTCTTTCTCAATATAGATACTGTTACAGGAACGACATGTGGCAAGGAGTTGGGAAAAGAAGGAAAGTAGAGGGACCATGTGACTGGTAA
Source organism: Baryphthengus martii (assembly GCA_013396935.1). Taxonomy (NCBI): domain Eukaryota; kingdom Metazoa; phylum Chordata; class Aves; order Coraciiformes; family Momotidae; genus Baryphthengus; species Baryphthengus martii. The sequence continues at coordinate 369,081 of VWZK01006344.1, read as the reverse complement.
AGGGCCTTCTAGTTTCTTAAGATACTCTGTAATAATCTGTTTTGATTTTTGTGTACACCGCAGTGAGGCATTGAAAATCACCGGTAGCTTCTTCTAATTTTGAATCTAAAAAAATCACATCTTCATGTCATTCATTTCCCACTTACTTTGATGTGTATTTGCAGGCTCACAGTGCACTGTGCTGAAATATAGGAAGGCTTAAATTTCTTGGTGGCTTATATGAAAAAGCAAAACATTTTGCAGAAGGTGAGTAAATACTGTGACTGTTTCCTAATGATGAGACTTTTACTCCATCCAACTTGAGCAGAGATTTTTGAATTGCAGTGCTCAGCAATTTTGCTTTAACTGTAGAGAATCATTTGTCACTCTTAAGTAATGGCACTACCTGCTAGTTTGGGACTTTCTCAAGGTTTCAGCAATGTCGATCTGAATTGTGCTGCCTCTTGTAGAGGAGAGGCAAATTCTAAAGTGTGCAGTGAAGGTAGTGAATGGAGATTTGTTCTTTTTTTTGTAAGAAGGCATATCTCTAGAACTGGTTCTCTATGATCAGATGGTGATGTATTTTTTTAATAAGTTGTTGGACTTTTTTTAGCTGTGGATCTGCCTGCATGTTCTTTTGAAGAACAGATTGTTTCCTTGATCATGGTAGATACTACTCCTGTAAAGCCACAGCCTGGGTGAGCACCTGAATCGGGTGCTTTGATTTGGAGTGTGCCTCTTTGAGAATGTGCTCCATCAGAAGGATGACTGTTTAAAAAAAAAGAAAAAAAGAAGATAATTCTAGAGTGTGCACATGTTATTTCAAACCTGTGTAAACTACAGGAGTGAAACAGCAGTTACCATATAGTGTTACAAGTCTTTAAAACATATTCCAGGAAAACAATATGGGAATGTCATATAAACAGATCTAGTGGACAGGGAGAAGTGACTTTAATATACGAAGATCAAAAGATATGTCGAACAGTATGTTAATAGTGGTTAGAAATACTTAGTTAACTTATTCTCTACAAATGAGAAGCCTTACCCCTAAAGCTTACTACATAAGCTAGGACCTGACTACTTTTATTTTTGTAAATTCACGTCAAATTTTCTGGAGAATGGAAAGTGGAGACAATTATTTTATTTTTTTCTTAGTAAAGATCAAATGCTATGCAGTTTCTGCACATACTAGCAAAGTTATGGTAAACCAATGATTTCTACTTTTTTACCTTAATGTGCTAATATGAAACAAAAACTGCAAGCTGCCATTTCTAGCATTTACCAGGCTGAAGAACAGGGCTCATTGGAATCTTGTGAAGTTCAGCAAAGTGAAATGCTTGGTCCTGCATCTGAGGAGGAATAACCCTATCAGTGTATGCTGGGGGCCAACCGACTGGAAAGCAGGTTTACTGAGAAAGACTTCAGGATCCTAGTGGACAACACGCTGACCAAGCGCCAGCAGAGTACTTCTGTGGCAAAGAAAGGCTAACGGTATTCTGGGATGCATAAGGAGGAGCATTGCCAGTGGTCGAGGAAGGTTTCCATTTAATCTACTCAGTACTGGTGAAGCCACATCCTGGGCTCCCCAGTACAAGAGACAATTAGTTACTGGAATGAATCCAGCACAGTGCCACAAGGACGATTAAGGACCTGGAGTCTCTTTAGTATTAGGAGAGCCTGAGAGAACTGGGAGTGTTCAACCTGCAGAAGACAAGGAAAGAATGAAGATGAGGTAGTCAGAGTCTTTGCAATAGTGCCCACCGACAAGAGGCAGTGAAATTCCATCCGAGTGTAAGAAAACACTTTTTCACTGAGGATTGTTAAACACACAAGTAAGTTGCCAAAGAAGTTGTGGAGTCTCCATCTGTGGAGGTATTTAAAGCCCAGCTGGAGATGGTCCTGGACAGCCTGCTCTAGCTGACCTGGCTCGAGCAGGGCATTTGGACAAGGTGACCTCAAGAGGTCTTTTCCAACATCAACAATTCGTGATTCTCTATAGTTTTGTTTGATTGTCTGTGCCAAACAGCAATGGCAGATTTTATGCTGAGGAGACAGCGTTTGTCTCTGGAAAGTAGTATATTGGAGCGTCTGAAAGTGCATTTTTTAATGGAACAAATGGGCTAGAGAATTCAAGGTGTTGGGAATCTTACCACTATGCAGTGTTTAGCAGTCGAATGCTATTTCAGATGTCTAGCTTGGACACTTGAGTCTACTTTAACTTGCAGGCATTTTCCAGGACAAGCTTTCCTTAGTCTTTTATCCCAGATTAAGAAGAAAACAGTAAAAGCATTGTGGAATAAAATCCTGCTTATGTCTTTATGTTTTACGAACTTCTTTCCTTTATTCTTGACTATAGAAGGTTACTTCTAGCTGATACATGATTTAGGAGATGGTAATAGCTTTCTGACTGTTCTCCCTCAAAGCTTAAATGGCCCAGCTTGAAGCAGCTTCTGTTCAGAGCACATGCATGAGAAAAGAAAAAAGCAAGGCACGGAGAATGCAGCTTCTGGTTTTTGTTCAGACTTTAACTTGAAGTCTTTCTGCCGGAGAAAGGCAGGCACAGAGCATTATCTTATCAGTCTGTTGATAAGCTGTAACAGCATTAAGGCTGTTTCAGGCTTTGCTGTTAGCTGTTGTTCTGGTCACGGGCTTGATTGTTGCAAAAGGTTGTCTTGACTGGTTGAGCCAGATTTTTTTTTTTTTTTTTGGAAACAGTAAGCAAAAAATTATTTAAAAGGATGAGGATTAAAATGTGTATAGTGAATGTTTGACAGGAGGAACGTAAGTTTTGTATTCCAGATGTTTTTCAAGGCTTAATCGAAGCTGGATATTACAGAAAAGTAATTTAGGTCTTTGGTGGTTCTGGTCAGGCTGTTTGTTGGGATCAGGACAGCAATGCTAAGTGATGTTGCAGTGAATCCTGGGTTTCCATGTGGTGATAGTTAGAAATGATAATGGGAAGTTTCATACTTTTTGGACACCTCTTGTAGAACTAGTTTTAAGTACTAGCTTTTTACAGAGGTCAGCATTTTTCTGGCATACCAGCAGTAGGCCTTTATTTCTGTGCCCTACTCTTCTTCTGTTTGTTGGACTTGATTTCATCACAGTCCTTGGGTTTTATCAGTGGGTGTTGTTTGGACTAACTCAATATTTCCATCTTCAACTTTTCTGGCTTCTATAAACAGTAAATCTTTGTTGGTTTATGCTTACAGATACATTTTTCATGCTTTGAAATCCTCTCCAGTGCACACTCTGTGTTTACTTAGTTTGTCAAGTATACATCATGTAAATGCAGTAAAAATTTCTGTGAAAATCGCTGATTCTCTGAGATGTTGCAATAGAAAGATGTTATGTTTTTTTGAAGGATTGGTACTGGACTAATGTTCCACTAAAGTGTTGCAGGATACTATCCTCCTTGAGGTACAAAGCCATATTATTGCTGAACACTGTGATTACTGATTTTTATGAAACTTTTTGCTCTAATAATGTGAAAAGCCAGCGCTTTATTCGTGTGTGTTAGTCTGTAGTTCCTGAATTTAGAGAGTCTGTAAGAAAATATTTAACAACTAGCCTCAGGACAAATTTATGGCTTCAAGTTGTAATCTTGTACAGTTTTTCTGTATATGTTTTTTCTGTGGTGGTTTTTTTTGTTTGGTTTTTGTTTTTTTTTGTTGTTTGTTGTGTTGCGTTGGGGTTTTTTAAAGATAGCAAGCTCAGAAAACAGGCAAAATGCCACAAGGTCCACTTTCTATTAATGTTCCAGTTCGGCAGCAGGTCTGAAGGCCTTGGATGACAATAACTATGTAATTTGAGCTAGCAGGGTAACTAATGGTAGTAGCTGGTTGTCACCCTGCATGGAACAGGACTAGCGGAGAAAATACCTTTTCTAGTTGTTTTCACAGGTAAATGCTGATCTCTTAATAACGGTGTACTTGGTTATTTTGATCTTTAGCATGGACTAGGAAGAAGTAACTCTAGCAGATCAACTCTTACTTGTTATCTTAGACTTGACCCTTGTTCTTTCTACCTTTTTCCAGTCCTGCTTCTCTTAACTTACTGAGTTAAGAACTGTGCTCATACCACAATGGTCTCATTCAGATCACCCTGCTCTACAAGTCTTGGTTCTGGCTTTGCTAATTTCATCATCTTTTACATGTCCTCTTCTTCTTGTGTCCTAATCTTGTTATTTTTGTTTCTGCATTCCTTGCCTAACCAGTTTCTACATCCACTGACATGTTCTGTTCTTCCTTCCTGTTTCAGTTTCACCAGTCTCCTTGTCTTCAAGTGCTGTTTCCTTTTGTCTGTGTATAGATTTTATTTCTTCTGCAGAAGATGCAGAGGGTTGGTATTTGCTTGCAACTTGGATGTCTTATTGCTATCACAGTATAGAGCAGTTGAAACTGGCCATTCTATGGATGGTTTGGTTTTACGCCTCTTGGCAGGGTAGGAGACATGTAGTTGTATTCTAGCATAGTCGAGGAATAAGGCCAACTATGTTTTTCTCAGAAATTTATATTATGTGACTGAATTTAGGTTGATTTTATTGAAAATGAGCAGCAATGTACCCCTGACACAAGGAATACATTCCTATTGAAACTCAGTCATCTTTGGGAGTACCAGAGGTTTCCAAAGCAAAAAGCTTTTTTTATTTTTTTTTTTGGTGTCCCCCCCCATAGTTAAGACAACATATTTTTCTTAGAAGTGAGCAGGGCTTTGAACACCGTATATATTAATTTTCATGAACATATGTGCACAGAAAGCATCTGACAATGTCAGATGTGGTTGATGAAAATGCGAAAATGACAACCTAATCACTCAGCTTTGCAATCACAAACCACTGACAACAAGATCTGGAACGGTTTTGGGGTAGCATTTTAGAAGACAAACTGTACACTGTTAATTACAGTAGAGGATATCAGTTGAAATAATACTAAAGGCAGTGAAGATAGACTGGAGTTTTTACAACTCCCATTGAAGCATCAAGAATTGCATTGCCTTGGGCAAGTTATACGACCAGATACAACAGCTAGTTTATCTGATGTTGCAAGTTCCATATTCCTATAGATGAGGCAGTGCTGCAAATTATCCAGTTGTAACACAAGAATCCATCAGACATCTACTCCTTTTGAAAGCTATTTAATTGAATGAGCTGCAGTATAAGCAAGCTGTACGGTTATATATATGGAAGTCCCAGAAGGAGGTGACTTGCTGGTGCTGTCGCCCCTCCAAAACATGTTATTTTTTTCCCCATTTGCAGCAGGATATTTCACTCTAGTAAACATTTGACTTTTCTAAGCATCTGTATATAAATACCAAAATAATTCCCCCCAGCCTGTTTTAAAATAATTGAAGCTTTCTGGAGGATATGTAGGAAAGGCACTTTCCCCTTGTAGTAGTACCTGCAGCCAGAAATTAATTTAGATTTGCATGTTCAATTGGCAATATTGCATAGATAAACCACTCTCAAACTGCAGGAAATACTGAACAGCAGTTTTGAGACGTGTAGCTTCCTAGATAATGAATTAAATGCTTGCAGTCTTTTCTCACTGAATAAAGAAGGTTATTCCAGTTATATCTAAAATGTGTTTTTTAAACCACTTTAATAAAACTTCCACAAACTGTTGAGTTAAACCAAATTAATTTAGCTTAAGTTGAGAAGTGTTTTAAGCTAAATGGGAATAACATTCTCATGTTGCAGATTGAGCACAGGAAAGGTGTTGTAGTTTAGTTTGATTTAAAATTTTATCGTAAGCTAAAGCGGTGCATCACATATAAACACATATACATTCTTCAGTATGTCATAAGCAATGTCTTATTGACTGGTGCAGAGTGTAAGACTACTGTAGATAAGGTTGGTAGGAAGTGGTATTTTTTATTCTACCTTTTTTGTGATGAAAGAAGTAACAGTGTGAGGGATTTTATTTATGCATTTGAGGCTTGCGTTGTGAGAGGCTACATTTTGAATACTCTAACATGGCATTGTTACTGAAAGAAGCCAGCCTACCTTCTTCAGTCTTTGGTTCCTTGTTCTCTCAAGCAAAAAAAAAAGGCTCATTTTTCACAGAAATCATATTCTTCGTCCCATTCTTTTGTGACTTACCAAAATACTTACCTGGCACAGGTGCTCATGGGGACTCAGAATAGGACAGGACTGGTGTTTTTCTGTGACAAACTTGATTTAAATCAAACATCAACATGTTTTTCCGTTGGTTTTGGTTTTTTTTTTCCCATCAGTTTAATTGTTTATTGTTCCTGTTCTTTTGTTGTGCTTGATCTAGAACTTCGGGTCAGGAGGTCAAGTCTACTGGCATATTTTCTATGCTTTCAGAATGGAGTTGCCTCTGGCCCATGCATTCATCTCCCTCCATGTCATGCTGTTAGTACTTTCTCTGATATACTCACATTAAAAGCAGTATTTATGGTTTTAGATACTCTCTTCAAAACAAACGCGAATAATTTTAATTTCTATGTCACATCACTGTAAGTGATATAAACATATGTAACTGTGTATAGTATGCTAGGATAGAATTATTTCAGTTTTAATGTCTGTTTTTTCTAACTGATTACACTGATTTGTTTTTTTTCTAAATTTATATAAAAGTGAAGAAATGGCAGGGTTTCATTTGTGGTTGACCTTTTGACGGTTGAGTATTGCTGCTTGATGTATGCACAGATTTTTCACTTTTGACAAGGCATCCTGTGCTGTCCTTTTTCAGAATGTGTACACCTCTCTTTTCCATATTATTAAAATAAAGAATACTCTGAGTTCTCATAAATACTACAATTCAAGTGCAGAATGTATAGTACCCAGCGTTATGTATGTACAGGTTAGAAATCTGGCTATGATCATGCCATCTTAATTGCTGTGCTGCTACTTTTCTGAATATAATAGCTGAAACCTTGAAATATTGGACAGCTAAAGGCCATTTGAATTTCACTGGTTTTGAGAACTTGCAGAGTTTTGACAGGTCAAGAGAAGGAAAATTAACAGACTTTTTGGCTGAAAATCCCTAATTTCTCAATTATTCCTTTGAATTCTGGTCTTTTTGCTGAGAGAATGTCTATAAATGTGAGAAACTTGAGTGGTCTAATTCCTTAAGAGCACAATGGTTGAGTTTTATTTAGACACTACATTGGTAAAAGTTATAGAGGCAAAACAGGTTGTGGAGGCAGATTCTCTGCAAGTTGGCAGCTTTCTCATTTCCAGTAGAAGCACTTGTGCCCATTGTTACGACAAATGCTTATTTTTCACATTAGCAGTTTAATTGATTTCCTAAGGAAGCAGATTTCAAAAAGTAATTCTGTCTCTGGAAAATACATACATTGTTAAAAAAAATCAATTTCCCAGGTGCATAACTTTGTGATCTTTTTGGACTTGTTATGTCTCAAGAAGACTACCGGGTTGTTCTGTGGGATGCGATCCTGCAGATTGTTAGGTGAGTGCGTGAGTATTATCAGTATTGGGTGTGCATAATTAGAAAGCCCTTTATAGTCTTCAACTTTTAGAATTGCCTAAAGGTTGTATAGCTGTTAAAGGATAGGGAGTGCATAAACACTATCACGGAATCCCAAATCAAACTTACCTGCTTCAAAATCTGATTTTGTTTACAGGACATATTAATAATCTTCAATTCAAGTTTTCGGTTTGATATTTTTCTGATTATCTTACACTAATATAGCACTGTAATATTTAGGATTATAAATACAGCTTTATTTAAATGGAACAGCTTTCAGTGAAATTGCATTACCTTTCTATTATCAAACGCAGATTTATGTTTGGGGACTGGAACACAGAAGGTCTCTGAATCCAGTGTTATAAATGTGAATGTTTCCACTAGCTAATATTTATGCTTTTTCTTATTTTCTGAAAGGTGATATTACTTGTTAGATACTCATAGTGAAGAGTTGAATATCCTTTTCTTTGTATGAAAGTGTAAGTCTTCCTCTGACTGATTGTGCAGTCATGACATAGCTGAGGTGAAGATCCAACTTCAAACACTGCAAGATAAATCATTTCCACATTCTTGCTTAAGTGGCTATTTTAGTGTAGAGAAGCACATTTTCTGTTGAGTGCTAATGCCACTGTCTCCTTGACCCAAGGTCTTAACTATTTTGAGCAAAGTAGATTTGGTAGTTAGTGTAAGAAAGGGTTTGTAAGTAAAACAGTTGTACCATGTAGAAGTTTTGAAATTTCTGAACCCTATGGGATTGTCCATTAATAAAAGCATTGATTGAATGAAAGATGCTTTATACAACGTATTAACAGACATATTCCCCTCTCATATTTATAGAAGCTGGGGGGGGAGGGGGCTGAGATCACAGCTGTGTATAGGCTTGCAAAAGGGATTTGGGAGAAATGGATATTTTTCTTCATTATTTTGCCCAGCATCATTGCTCTCATTTTCAGTGATGAGATCTACTAGTATGAGGCATTCGATTTTTGCTAAAAGGGGAGTAAGTAGGAGTGTTTAATGTTGCTCAATGGAAACAAGACTGTAGTTTTATCTTAATTTTGCTGTTTGAGAGCAGCGTAACGATTTACTTATGAGAAACAAAGCCATGGAATTATTTTTGCAGTGTTAAGAGTTAAATCCCTAGATTTTGTCAACCAACAGTGCTGGTTAAAATTCCTTAGCTTTATTGCAACTAGGAAAAGAATGGAATTAACTTAACATGAGCTAAAGCTATGACCATTTCTTCTTTCCACGTGCCACCCATCTCTGAGATGTGTCACTGCTTTCAATCTGTGTTGCAAGTCCTGTGTCCTGATGATGTTCCCAAGTGCCCCACACAGTGGCAGTCCCATTGCAGAAGATCCTCTTTTGCCCTTGGATTATGCCAGGTCGTGGTGTTGAATTTTTCCCCCAATGTAGACAAGCCTTAAACATGCTGCTTGCCTTTTAAAGGAAACAGAAAAAGTGTCTGACATAAAGGCATCTAAAATGAAGCACGTGATTATCACAGTATACTAAGAATGCACATACTGGAAATATTTTGTGAAAATGTTAAAAATAGAATGTAGACTCATTTAATCCTGAGTGTTTAAAAGGAAGTGGCTTAAAACTGAAGAGAATGGATGAAAAATGCGTTTTTCTGGGAAATAAACTTGGGTGCTTCAAACAGTGCTATCTTGCAATGGATATTTTAGTCGTGTACATAATAAATACAAAGTTACTGTTTAGTAATGTGGACAATAATGTCAGCAATAATAAGGACGAGTAATGACAGACCAGCAGCATTTTCTGACTGAGAGGACCAAGGGAAAAACTATTATTACTCCACAATTGACAAAGTATTGTTTTTATATTTTCTCTTTCTTTCTCACTTCCTTCAAACTGCCTGTCAATCAACTACTACTATGCTCTTTTATGTCAGTGCATTATAGGACAGACTTTCAAAGCTACTCATGAAAGATTTAGCTACATTAAAAGGATTTGCTTAAAAAAGAAATTCCATAGTGGCTTTACAGGAATGCCCAAAGGAGTCAAACATATGTGGATGTGGCAAATAGCTATAGCGTGGAGCATCGGGAATCATAAAGATGTAAATATAGTATATTGAATCCTAAACAGAAGCTGAAAATTAAAAGCAAGTATGGTGAATGTTTTGTGTAATAAACAGCTTTAAGGATGCAAAGTAACTGCAGCAAAGTCACTCAAGACCTTGTCTCCCTTCCCATTCCTCTTCAACTGGCAAGTACACAAAATTAGGTATCACTATGTGAGAAAACACAATGATTTATTTTTTTCTTTGGAAAAGTATTCAATGACACTTGCTTAGATGCTTCATGTTTCTAGTCTTTCTTTTCCTTCCTTGAAATAAAAAGATTTACAAAGCATCTACAGTTGTATGAAACATGACAAAATTATTAGGTAATGGTTGGGCATATAATGTTAAATGCAGTGAATATATACTGAACAAGTAAAGCTTCATGTGACATCATAAAGTAGTAGCTGCAATTGAGGGTAAATGTATATTTACATTACTGCATACTAATTAGTGAAATTCTGGTTGTGCTGGTATCTCCCTTTTCCTTCAAATTTTAAAAATGTTCTCTTTATAGTGGAAATACAATGCTCAATTGCAATTAATTTAGGCTATTTTTGTATTTCTTTGACTCTAGTGAAAATAGATGTAGTTAAAACACAGGACTGGTTTCCTTAGTTTTAGGTGGAAGCTCTTTCAGAAGCATCTGATCTTTTTATGGCTCTTTCAATTAAGCAGTTAAAACCAGGTTGTATTAGAGGATGAGTTTAGAGTTCTCAGGGTTGCTAGCTGCAGGTCATTTGCTCTTAAACTATTTTTGACAATTTCTTCAGTGCATAGAAAATATAATAAAGGAATAACTAATATTTCAGAAAGTGTTTCTGAATATACAAAGTATATTTAGTGTTAATTTACATATCCAGTGTTGTAGACCTTTCAATCATCACAAATATTTTTCTTTTCTTTTGATAGTTCCTTTCAGCATTGTTCTGAAAAGGAAGGGGAAAAAAAAAAAAGTCTTTGAAGCAAGTAGTTAGAGCCTAATTTAGCGTGGACTGAGTTCAGCATAACATAGAAGCAACGCGGTCTCAAATTGGAACAGAGGGGAGGACGCTTAGCTCTTCAAATACTTGGTGCAATCAAAGTACTTGTTTTGAAATTTCTTGCTGTGATTCTCAAGGCTTTGCTCTTTGTGGAGAAGATGGAGATTTGCAAGGGGCAAATTAGACCCTAAATATTTAGTAAACCTTATGGTACTTAGAAGAGCAAAAAGGGGAACATTTATTAATTGCACATTAGCATTAATTATTAATATCAAGAGAAGCATGATTAGTTAGACTGCTGTTTAACACCTTTGACATCTAGAAGAACCCCTGAAAATTTGTTTTGATATTTGCCGTAAACTCTTTTTTTTTCCCTTCAGATTTAATACCTTTGTAGTAAATGTGTAGGTTTTCAAATGTAGAATTTGAGTTTCCTCAGTCTTTCTCTGAATGGCTTCTTGCGGCCTTGCTTTCTGCCTCCCTCCACTTACCTTTTTCTTACCCTGAATCATCATCTGTTAATAGTTCTTGACTTTGCTTTCTCTGCTGTTCCAACTATTATTGTGACCTTTAACACACAGAGACAGACAATTTCTTCTTTTCCTGTGTCGTGGTTTTATGTACAAGATTGTGTTTGTCTTTGAAGGGAAGCTACCTCTTTTGTTGGCTTCAGTCAGCTAAAATTCTGTATTTAAATTCTTAATTTAAATTTATAAATTTATATAAATTTATTTAAAATCCTTCTGTACATGTCACTTCTTTCTCAAAATAACACACATTCCATGTGAAGAGAATGATTGCTTTCAGGGTGCTGGTAGTGGTGTTTCTCTGACTGCATCATACAGATTTTATGCTCTTTAACTTCTTCACTGCGAGAGATGGCTTTACAGTGCATGGTGGAGGGAAGCACTGAAGAGCAGAGGAGCTCTGGGTTTAAAGCAAAGTCAGCTGGGTGGTCGTATGAGCTAAAAGCAAAAATCGGCAGTGTGGGGAGATAAATTGTTGGCTGGGAGAAATATTTGGGGTGATTCCAAGACATCATTGAATGACTGAAGTAAATGTTTGTTTGATGTGTCATGAAAGCAGCCTGACATCCTAAGTAGTGGAAATTCAGTATTTTTACAGACAAAAACCAAAATCCAAATTAGATGACTTCTAAATGGCTCTAAACAGACAAGGGACAAGAGTTTAGCATCTCTCATGTTAAACTGATTTAAAAAATGTATTCTGATTAACTTCATGTTGCAAATTGCATCGATGTTTGAAATTTTCTTTCATTGCAGCATGTAGCTTTGATGCATTAGTTTAATATTTTTTAGGGTCCATCTTCTTGGAATGGCTAATCTCTGCTATGTCATAAAGGAACCTACTCCATGTAGATGCCTAATGGAAGGTTTGTTTTTTCTAGTTACTTCAGAATTAATTTTTTCCTGTGTCCTCCTCCTTTTGGAAAGTTCAAGGTCTGTTGTATGCCTGTAATTCACCATTTTGCCCAGCCCATCAAAACAGAAATAGTAAGGCCTACACACGGGTCTGTATTAGTTTAAATTTTACTAAATAGGGAAAGCTGTAGTATGAGGATATAAACAATGGTCTTGAAAAATCCTAAACAGAGGAAAATTGGCTGGTTTTCAGTTTTGTAGTGTTTACTTGCTTTTTCCTTTTGTGACAATGGATTTTATTTTCTAGATCTTGTTTAAGTGTCAGTGTCACTTTGTTCGACATGAAGAGCTAAATAAAACATCTCCGCTGTAAACTTAACCTTTCTGTCCCACGTGAAGCAGGAGCTGCTGTGCTAGATGTAATGAAGCCTTCTTGGCATGCTGCGCTTGAGCTCCGGCCGGCAGGGCTGCCGGGGCTGGTACGGGGTGCTAAGCGCTGCAGCTGGAGGACGAGCGGCCATTAGTGAGGAAGCCTGGCCACTCTGCCCTCCACTGGGAAGAAAGAGGGTTTGCCCCTGATTTTCCAGCCCCTCTGCCCTTCCGTGGTTCTGCAAGGGCCAGCTGCGGGTTGGGAAGGGTTCCGCACTTGTCGCGTTCTTTGGCCATGCTGCAGGTGGTTGGCAACATGATGCAGTGACCGCAACGGAGATGGAGCTTTGAAGACAGAGCTGGCGCTGTGACTCAACAGATAGATTTTTCAACAACTGATCTCTTGGAGATCATGAAAGTGGAAATAATTTGAATTGCTGCAGAAATTGTTTGCTTTGCCAACTCCACTCTCTGCTCTCATGAGACCCCACCTGGAGCACTGCGTCCAGTTCTGGAGTCCCTATTACAAGAAAGATATGGACGTGCTGGAATGTGTCCAGAGAAGGGCCACGAGGATGATCAGAGGGCTGGACCACCTCTCCTATGAAGACAGGCTGAGAGAGTTGGGATTATTCTCTCTGGGGAAGAGAAGGCTTCGAGGAGACCGTATTGTGGCCTTCCAGTATTGTGACCTTCCAGTATTGTGGCCTTCCAGTATTGTATTGTGGCCTACAAGAAAGCTAGTGAGGGAGTTTTTAGGATGTCAGGTAGTGATAGGACAAGGGGGAATGGATCCAAACTAGAGGAGGGTAGATTTAGATTAGATGTTAGGAAGAAGTTCTTCACCATGAAGGTGGTGAGACACTGGAACAGGTTGCCCGGAGAAGTGGTGGAAGCCCCATCCCTGGAAGTTTTTAAGGCCAGGTTAGATAGGGCTCTAAGCAACCTCATCTAGTGGGAGGTGTCCCTGCCCATGGCAGGGGGGTTGGACGTACATGATCTTTAAGGTCCCTTCCAACCCTGACAATTCTATGATTCTATGAACTGCGGCATGTATAGAGCTGGTCTGGTATACTAGGGGTGAAGATGCCAAGGGCTGAAGACCTGCTTTGAAGGGTAGTCTGCTCCTATGCCTCTTTCTCTCTGCTGACTTCAGAGGCTCTGAATACCTTCTGTCCATTTTTTTTTTTTTTTGAGAGAATAAAGCCTGACTGATTCCTTGAAAATAATCTACTGCAGCCACCTTTTCCCTGCCATCAAACGGGAAACAGTCATCGTTAAGATGCTTTTGTTGTTGTTCTGATTTGGGTTTTTTTATTCAATACTATGCAAGACATAGTATTGTCCAAGACATGGAGTGAAATGGGAGTTTCCATGAAGTTGCCTTTCAGTATTCTTTTAAGGAAATAATTTTATTACTAAAATTGTCAGATATTTCCTCATACTGCGCTTAGCTGCCAAGCAACTTGATTATTCAATCAAGCATGTGCTATCTGTTTGTAATTCAAATATTCTTTGTAATTGAATGCTGTGTTATTGAAGCAACTGTACTTGTTCCCATTTATTAACATGGTACATAGCTTGCTGACATTTGCATATGGATAGGTTTGGAACTTGTTGTATCCTGCAGTCATTCCTCCTTAAAGAGGAAGGTGTGGCAAGGAATGAGCCCTCAGGAGCTGCAAACTCGATGGCATTCATGGCAGGGTCGTCAAAATTCCTGTAACAGCTTATTGTTCAGTGGAGCCATAGCCCATTGTTTCAGGATACTATCTTAAACTCACCATTGTATTTGCAAAAGTTTTGCTCTAGTTTAGTGCATACTGTTACCAATTCAAGGATTCTTAGCAAGTTTAGTGTTGTGGTTTTGGGCGTTTTTTCTGCTGTTCTGTTTTAATCTGATTGCTTCAGTCATTTCCATCAACTAGGCAATGCTGTAAGGTAGCTGTAGGTTAACCTAATCATTGTATCCTAATGATAAAAGGGTTGTTTCTTTTTCTGTATCACGATGATACTGGAAATTAGTCTTTCACTCTATGGCTTAGCGTTTAAGGGGAAAATTTTATTGCAGAAATGATAACTTTCAAGTAATGCTTCTGAATCGAGTTTGTGGTGGATTGAATGTTTTTAGTATTTAAATAATTCCTTTTAACATATATTTTGTATAAATGGTTAACTAGGTATCATTTCAAGTCTGTTTTTCTTCTTTTTTTTTTTTTACTGAAAAGAATTTTGCAGATAAACAATGTTTAAGATTTTTTGTCAATAATTATTTCTCAAGAATATACTAAATTTCTGTTCAGGTGACAAAGGAGAAGCTGAACAGCTCTAGATGTTATGTTTTTCTGCCCTAGGTAAGGGAGAAGGAAATGTGCTGCAGTATGAAGAATCTGCAAAATGAAGCACAGTATTTGAAGGAGTGTGATTAACCTGATAAATTATTTTCTTGATACCACTATCTGTAACGGTAAAGAAAAATTAAGAAAAAGGGGAAGCTCATTTAGCAGAGCGTGTTTAAGTGTGGTTTTCATCCTGATAAGCCCAAATTGTCCTTAGCCTCCTTCTGCTATTGAGGCAAGGAAACTGTAGCGAGGGAGATGTGAAGAAGCTGCTCACTGCTTTTCCAGCAAATCGACTGTGGCAGATAGGTAGGAGGTAATTCAGGTTTTGTCTTTCTGTTAATTTTCTTTGTCTTTCACAATGGCATTTGAACTTGTTTCTAGTATAGTTGTAATTCACAAATGGCTCAATATTTATTTTTTTTTTCTCTCAGAAATATGACCCTTAAACAAGCAAACTTTCTCTCCTTTGTCTTTCATTTTTGGTTTTTATGACTCTGCCCTTTTTGACCTGAAAGTCTGAAGCACCAATTTACTCTTTTGGCCTTCTAAACATTTTGCATTGATGGTGCAGCTTTCTAATACACATTAGCTGTGTAATACATGTAAATTGTGTGCCACAGGTTGAAAATAATTTTGTATAAATGGGTTTAAAATTTCTATTCATTTCTATAGTGTTAGCATGGAATTAATAATTTGAAAGAAATGTATTATTTACAAAACAATGCGTTCTAAAAATGTATTTAATATCTAATACATATGCCCATGCATCAACACTCCTGTGATCAATCCTTTGAGTCAAAACTCCCATTGGTTGCAATGGTTAGGTTTTTTTGGGTGGAATTTGCAAGTTTTACTCAGCCTTAGAAACTGTCATGCTGTTCACTTGAAATGAGTAAATAAGCAGGTAGTTTTGCCCGTTTTGACATTCTGTGTTTATTTTCTTTGAGCTAACAAGCTTATACATACATTTTGGAAGTCATTGATTGGTCTTTTCACTTTTGTTATAAAATTTTGCCTAAATTAAAAAAGTTATAAACTTTGGGAAACTATAGCATTGCTATATGTGAGAGGGTCACAGCAGTAACTGCAGTGATCAAGGATTTCACCTGCACACGTACCCAGTGTTCAGGGTTTTGACTAATGGCAGCTACTGGCTCTTGTTGGGGCATCTGAACTGGAAATGGGTTTTCTCTGCAGGCAAAGGCATGAGAAGGAAATAAAGACAACAAAAGTGAGCTTTCTGGGAGTCTATGTTAAAAATGAGAGTGGAGTTTTAGCAGTGAGATGGGGGGCCTGGGAGGCAGGAATAAAT
This sequence comes from Baryphthengus martii, assembly GCA_013396935.1. Classification (NCBI taxonomy): domain Eukaryota; kingdom Metazoa; phylum Chordata; class Aves; order Coraciiformes; family Momotidae; genus Baryphthengus; species Baryphthengus martii. Next base: position 353,168 of record VWZK01006344.1, on the reverse strand, counting down.
GCAGAATGCAAATCATAATTGTGAGCTAGTACAAAAGGGACAAACTGAGCTTGATCAGGCAGAGAGGTCAGGGTAGAGGGTATCATTTGGTGAGCGAGTTTTGGGTTTGAATTTGCTGAACTGAGAATTGTATGTAATTTCTATTAGGAGGGAAAGAAAGAAATGAGATTGGGTCGTTGTGTTTGTCACAGACTGGGGACCAGACTGTTGGTGCAGAGCAGTAGGCTGTCTAGGGCCAGGCCTCAGTGACACACGGGCAAGTTTTGACTTTTTAATTGGACCTTGCCTGTAATGAATGATTGGACAGGCCTGGAGTGCTAGGGATGTGGGGATGGAAACTCTGTATCCTTATGGATGAAGCCTCCTATGGATTTGATTTAAACTGGACCCAGGAGATCTGGACCTTCCACACCTATGGATGCATAGAATAGCTTCTGAATACATGCTATGGGTGCGTGGAGGGATGTATACAGAGAAATAAAGTGGGATATGTTGTTTAATCCTATCCTCCTGTGCTGATGACCTTCTTTTGGCTGTTGTTCAGAAGAGCGTCAAACCTATGAAGTGAGAAGCCTGGAGCTGGAGGGAAGGAGCTAAGGAGCTAAGGCCCAAAAGCCAGTGATGCCAAGGAAGGGGTTGGCATATGTATTCTAGATCCCTCCTGCATTAAGTTATGGTGGCTCTGAAGTTTGGGATTTTATTAGGTTAAGGTTTACTTCTTTCTTTCTCAGTGCCGCAGGCAGCCATGCTTTAAGAGGCACTGATAAATCAGCTCCCTTGTGTTAGCACACCGTTTCATGTATGAGTTTGTATATATATCATAATACTGAGTAGTGCATTTTAGGATGAGCGAGAGTTTTTGTCTTCAGCAAATTGGAACATTGGTCTCTTCCTGCATGTTCTTATACCCCTCTGCTTCACGACTGAAGACAAATGCATTAAAGATACTGCAACCTATGTCTGTAATCATTAAATAAGGGTACGATGGTGAAAAAAGAACCTGGAAAAATCACGTGTCCTTTAAGAACTTTAATTTTTTTATACTGAAACCAGCTCAATTTGCTCGTATAACAGATCTCCTCTGGCTTTTGCTGTCCACAGATGTTGAAAAAGATAGTGTCTATTTTTTTCATTATTAACAAGTATCTTTCTTGTTTCATATATCAGCATAATGGTGACCAGAGGAGAAATAACTGAAGCACAAAGTGAGTTGTTATGCAGGAATTACTTGTATAGTGTATTAAGCCACACAATGATCTTTGTGTATCCCTATCAGCTAGCTATGAAGCAGATTCAATCAACAGATCCACTCCCATGTTTGAAAGTGGGCATCTGCTGAAGTACTTTGCTTAACACGGACTTTGGTGGTACCTGCCCAGATTGGCTTTGAGGAGAGTCGGTTCTGAACTGTTTCCCTTGCCTGTGGGTCATGCAGCCCGGCATATTTTTAGTTGCTGCAATATATTTACATTTTTAGACTAGCAGTGTCCTCTCCTGGATTGGGCAGTTACACGAGGACAAAACTAATTTGCCTGGGAATTCCTCCACAGTAGATGGTGAGTGATGCTGCTAGTATTTAGGGAGCCTCTTAACAGATGTTATGTTATGCATCTGGTATCTTAATAACATGCAAAACACGTGAAAAGTTGTGAGTGCAAGAAACAGTCCCAAAGTACCTTAATCCTTGTATCGATAACACTACTATTGGGTTACACGGTTTTAATCCCAGAGGAGTTGTCGCCTGACATTAAACTGTCCAAATAGTATTTATATCTGCTGCTGCCCTGCAAGATCACTTAACCCTGCACAGCAGTTTAAAAGTAGTTAATGACAGACCCAGCATGACTTGCCCCTTATGAATGATCACATAAGTTCGACCTGTGCTGTCATGGTTTATGGAGGAAGGCAGTTTGTCCATAGCCTGCTTCAGCCACAGCAGGTAATTTGAAATGAAATGAGACAGTTTCTACAAGCAGATTGATTTGGGAATCTTGCCTGTTCTTCCCTTTGACCCTTGACAAGTTGACACTACAAAGATTGTGACTTTAAAAAATGATTGGGTGCAAATACATTTAGGTAGATGATTTACTATGTGTTAAAGCAAGGACAGTGCATTTAGAATGGAGCTGTGAGGGAAGGTAATTGTAAACTTTACAACTCATGTTTTATGTTTCTGTATCTTATTAATTATCTGACTAGGTGAATCTTCTGATAACAGTTGACCAAGTACTGTATCTAATAAACTGTATATGAGAGTCTACAGACTCTGAATACCCCTATTTAGAATTTTAGCTATGCAGAAATAAGTATATATGATTTAGAAATGCAACTGGAATGCTTTCTTCGAACTGCAAGGGTTAAGTCTGAACACTAATATCTGAATATGTAGGTTTCCCAATCCAAAGATGTCTTAATTTTGTTATTTTTTTTGTAAATGCAGTCATGCAAATACAAATACTGGAATAGCAAGATCCAACATATGATAGGTAACTGGCAAATAGTGAAATAATGACAGGATGCTAGAGAGAGAGAGAGAAAATCAAAATTATATGTCTATAAATACTCTGGTCTTGCAAAACATGCACCTTCTTTAAAATAATTATGTGGACTTTATATGATACTCTATGAAGACTTTATTTGAGTAACTTTTCCAGATTTATGTAATCGAAATTTTTCCAAAACCATTATGTGATTAATTATGTCATTTGAAAATAAATAGTTAAAATATATTGCTACTGAAAAATTATCCTACAGTGATCCAGGTTAGTATGTAAAGCAAACATACAAGCACAGCTGAAGAGAATATCATATAAATTTAATGGTAAATTTTAATTGAACATTTAATTAAATAACAGTTCTAGAAAGCAGAAGCTTAGCTTTGAAAAGCCCTTTAGCACTAAAAGTGTGCAGCTATAAATACATAATACAAAGTAAACGTTTGCACAGACAAAGTTCATCTTTCTGCAGGTTTCTCCTACTGTCTCTTTGAAATGCTGTGTATGAAGCATAATTTTGAAGATGCTTATAAAAAAATTCTTATTGGTCTTGGTTCAAATTATTTAATAACCTTTTGAATGTGTCTTCACTGAACTATGTTAAAAGTATTTTGCTGAAATGTTTCTTTATGTTGTCCATTGGGTTTAATAGACGTGCCATTTAATAAGCTCTCTACCTGTAAGGATAGACTATTTGACCTTTGTGACCTGCCAGTGGTAGACATAGTATAAGATTGCTTTGTGAAATAAAGCTGTCGGTAACATCAACAAAATAAAAAATGATCGTATTCCAATACTCTCTGCTGAGTACTATGACAGCACTGAAATATGGAATAAAATTGAAAGTAGATTAGTTTTGGGTCCTAAGTCATGTTTTGACAAGATATAAGAGAGGAGAACATATCTTTGAACTTTTATTTTTAAAGTTTTTTAATGAAAATATTTATCATTTTGTAAGGTTCCTTCTTTCTTTATCACAACTGGGCTGTATAACCTTAAAACAATCCATTCTCTTATTGTGAGGGATATAAATACTGTACTATCTTTTATATTAAACATCATAAAGGATACATCCACAGCATGAAATTGCTTGACACTTGCAAGTAAAGGACTGTCATGTTAATAAAAAGCTTATTGGAGAGGCTGAAAAATCAGTCATTAATAAGCCACATATTTTTAAACTATGTAAAGCATGTAAATACTGCAGACAAGAAGGCAGTTTTTGCCATATTTTCTCCTTTCTATTTGAAATGCCTAAAGTCTAAAGCAGTAAATAAGAACGATCAGATTGCCTCTTCTGTGCTTATTGTAAACTTTATATGATTAGCAAAGAAATTCATTAGTATTTTAAGTTACAATGATTAATCAAATGAAGAGTTAGGAGGGAGCAATGCTGACATGATTGTGAATGCTAGAATTTGTGCAACTTTCAGTCTTTTCTTGGGGAAAAAAAAAAAGCCTCCTAAGGTGTGTGTTTGTGCGGAAATCCTAAATTGCCAAAATCCATTTTGTATAATAGCTGTGTAGCATGGGAAATGGAGGTGAAGGTGTATTAAAATGATGAGGATAGTTTTGCTGTCTTCATCTGTATGCATAATAAATACAAAGCAAATTCATTTAAACTTCTCAGTCTGAGATTAATGTTGACTGTTTCTCCTTGTTCACTTTTTTCAAATTACTTTTTGAAAAAAAGCGTAACAAGGTAGTGACAGTTTTTGTTTATAAACAAGTATTGGGGGAAAAACAGGATGACAAACCCAAAAAGTAAAAAAAAAAAGGGGGGAGCAAAAAAGAAAACTTTTATAAAATGCCTCTTTTTTTAATTATTTTCATTTGGCTCTTCTGTTCTTGGAAGTGCTCAATTGTTAGTCTGATATAAATGCAGATTTCTTAATTTTAATTTTTTAAAATACTTTCAAGTTTTAGGGAAGTGTTTGGAGTTGGTTTTTTTTTTTGGAGGGAGGTTTTGGTGGTCGTGGTGGTGTGGTGGGTTTTTTTTATTTATGGCAGATGTTTGCTTTTGAAGACATAGAAATGAAATACCTTTCCTGGATGAAGTGATAACATTTTTACAAAGATACTGGTCTTAGTTTAATTTCATGAAATCAGGATATTCTCTAAACACTTCAGGAAATACAGGATTTTTTGGTGCTACCTCATAATCAAAAATATTCTTATAAAATCAGAGAGCAGCATATAGATGTTGTCTCATACAGTGCCCATAAAAGGACTGTTATGATGTGCTTTTAGCAGAGTTTTATCTTCCTTAGAGCATAATATAACTCAAAAGTTCAGTAAAATCATTTGAACGATTAACAAGGGAATGTTTTTAGAACCATCCTGAAATTGTACCTCAAGTAGTTTGAAAGGAAGAGAAGTAGAAAGGCTTTCAGGAAAATCTATTTGGTCTGTATTGGACAGTACTAAATGTCAAATGCTTTTGACTGTGATATGACTTTGTTCCACACCTGTAGTTTGCCCTGTCAAATGATGTGAAAGCAATGTGAATGGATTATCCTTTGGCCCTGCAGATGGTTTGAGACGCTCTGTTGTGGAGATTGTTGGTGGAAATAGTGTTATGTTACTCTTTGAATGTCGTTAATCCCTGTTGCTCTTATTTTCTGTGCTTGGAAGCCAGGGGCCACGTCCCTAGTAGCAGCATCTTTGCATTGAGAATGTTTTGAGGTCTCAGCGCTTCGGGATCATTTTAATGCTGATGGCCAGCCATAGCTCTAGGAAGCAAGGCGAGGTGAAGCACACGGCATTTGTCACCAACCTGGCAGCTCATCATTCCACTAATACCGAGGAGGAGTCACCTGCTGGAAATACCGTGCGCCCCTTTTTCAGTTGAGATGCTGGAAATACCATGCCCCCCTTTTTCAGTTGCGAATATCTCACGGAGAGAGGGAACTGTTTGTGGCGCAGTGAGCTGCTGTTCCTCTGTGCCGTGTGGCTTGGGCTGTCAGCAGCAGTAGTACGTGGCTGTGTTATGAATTCACTTAAGCCAAAGGAAAAGGTGCTGCTCCTTCCCCTGAATTGTGAATCGATATGGCAGTATTTCTTGTTACAGGATTTATTTTTTTTTTTCTTTCAGGCTTGCATACATATTTTTAAATTTAGTCCATAATGTTGTGGGTTTTCTGCTTTCTCATGATTTTACAGAAGCCTCTCCTGTTGGAGGTGAGCTCTGTGTGAGTGCAGTGATGAGGCACTTGGTTTCATGTCCTCATTGTTTTCTATAGCTATTTATTTGATGTTTCACTTCACCATGTATCTTCTTTACCCTACCTTTCCCAAATTACAGTGATCGATAGAGTTCCAGAGAAAATGGGTAAAAGAAAAGTGGTGTCTATCTGCCCATGGTTTGCCAGCAGTTCTTTTGGATTGGCACTCATTTTCTGGCTGTGTCAGGCAGTTTTACAGTTGTTACATTGCTAACCATGTGAGATGGAGGCTATTTTAGCAATGTACAAATTTAGTACAGTGGATTTCTAATGTGAACGCTTTGTAATTACGGCTTTAGGACAAACGGTCTAATTCTAAATGTTTCTCATGAGTAAATATTTGTCAGTGCTGAGAACTATTGTTATAAAGATGATCAGAAATTTGTGAAGTTAAACTTGTTTTTTTGTAAGCCTGTACCTCAATGGATTATTTAGTGCCTAAGAACATTTCAATATGATAGAGGAGGTTTTCTTACCTTTCAACATGGTCGGGAAATTTAGGGTCTTATACTTACTTGATGTGATATATATTTCTTAAAACCTCTGACTTGTTTAAAAAGCTGTTTAACTATACATTTTCTAATTTGCTTTGCATCAAAATTCATGAAGATTTGAGCAGAGATTCCATTGACCTGAATAATTGACTTAAAAATGGAGGTGGAAAAAATAACATGTAAAACTTGGTATTAAACAAAATTTTCAAATTAAAAAATGGACTAGGAAGGACCAAGAAAAGAGGAGTGGGGTAGCCCAAGAGGTGATGGCGTTAAGATGCATTGTCACACTGATCTAGGTCATTCATTGCTGAATGTTACTTACGTGGACAGTTCTGGGTGATTTTGAAATAAGCTTCAGTGCAGTCCAAATAGACTTGTAGAAGATAGCTATCTGTCACTGTTTTGCTTCGTCTTGGAAGAAAGCCTGAGATGATTGAAGTGTGGGTAGATGTAAAATCTGAGTGTGGATCCATTGACAGCGAGGCTGCCTTTTAACCCATCGTACCTTTTCTGGAAAGAAACCAAACTCTTGCCTTTTCAGGATACTAAATTGCCTGCAAATCAACATTTGAGAAAGAAGTTATGCCACAAATCATGCAGTGGGCTTTGGTATGGATTACTTGGCTGAAGAGGGTTTTGGCTGGCAACATGCAAAAGCCTTTCTTGTGAGTTCAAACTCACTGCACACTGCGATAGAAATTTTAGCTTAGGTTTGTGTGTCACCCAGTTGCTCTTTTGAAATAGACTTAGAGAAGAGCACAGATTAGAAATGATGAACACAGTGTAAAATATACCTGAAAACACAGTGTAAAATATATATATAAATTAGTCACTAGAAGTATATTTCTTTGGAAGCTCTTGCAATTTCGCTATACAATACAGACTTTCTTTTGGTGATTGATTAGCCTTCCTTTTATTTCTCTCCCCACACCATCTGTGATCATTCCTATTCTTTTTTTGCAAAAAGATAATAGTTGAATTTTGCATATTCAAAGGTGCTTTACTACTAAGTCGGTTGTCCTTGGACTTAAAGCTTTCATAACCTTTGTCCAAAATTCCTCAAAATCTTTAAATTGCATAAATAGAACTAATTTGAGAAACAGCATAAAAAAAAGCTTTTTGTAATTTGTTTATTATATAATATACACAGTTGTTGAGGTCCGAAAACATCATGTCAGAAGTGGTCCCTGTTGTGCTTGTAACTTATGATCATTTTTTGAATATTCCTAGATTTACCGACAAAAAGGGATCACACTTTTTCTCTGGCACTGTTATGTGTGATCAAAAGGTGGCAGCAGTATCTCCACTGTCTTTGCACTGGCTTGTGTATAACTTGACTCTTGCCTGTGGGCGAAAGAAAAGCCCAGAGGGGAAAACTTGTTAAAGTGGAGAACACATAATTGATTACAATAGAAATAATTTAATGTAAGTAATAGTATTACTAAAGAGCTGTGCTTTGCTGCATGCTCTGTGCAAACAGAGACACCGAAGTCATGGGTGGTCTTGGGTGTCACATGCAGGCTCTATACACACAACTTCAGAGGCTGAGCGAATGTCTGATTGTGTAAAACCAAATATTCTCTTACCCAGATCAGGGAGTGACAGTTGCTAACACAAGTCTCAATTGGCTGCATCAAGCGCTGCTGCACTCTGCAAACTGTGTGCCGCAGCGCCGGTTAACTGGCTTGGCTGGCTGCCTGCCGTTTGCTGGAGGTTTTGATTAATAACTTCCAAGGTAAAAAAGAAAAGGACTTTACAATGATGGTTTGTCTTCAGTTATTCTGGCAATTATTTTTGTGAGTAGGACCTGCTAAAGAAATGTTCTGCATTTTGACCAAGCCAGATTGCTTTGGAGAACTACCTTTTTAGCAGCTGTTCCTGCTACATATCACTTTTATGATCACAGTGAAATCATCTGAAATACAACTTATTTGTGTTGCACAGGGGTTTTCTTCTCTTTGAGGATATATGTTTATTTCTTTTTTTGTTGTAGCTATCTTGGATAAAGTCAATGCTACTGCTTGAAGACTGCATTTTTTTTTTTTCTTTCTTCAGCTTCTGACAAGTGTTTTCCCATTCACTGTTTCTTGACCTTTTCTGCATTGGTATTTTTGGAGGAAGAGGCCTTGACATTATTCCCTGCAAAGGCTTCAGCAACTTTTTTTCACCTTTCCATTGGTAACCTGTGACAGATTAAATGCATTTTATTACGTGTGTAATTCCATTCTAGCAGGCTCCAGAGTTTGTTGCACAGTTAGGCTTGCAAATAGAATGCACATGCTAGTGCTGGTAGAGTCTGTTAGCAAGCTGGATCACTCTTCCACTGTCTTTCTAGTACCAACAAATGTTAAAGGGGCTTTAAAAATGCCCTCTTATTTTCTGAGAATCACAAGAAAATGATAACCTGCTTTGGCATCGAGAATCACAGGAAACTCCGTAGCAGTGTGAAGCGTACTGCTTTCCCCTGTGGAGGAATGAGCTGTTCTCCATTGCAGTTTGAGTCCCAGTTGGCTTGGGAAGAGAGATGAGAGACCATAATGATGAATGAAGCTAACTATTCTAGGTGACAGTGTGGAGCAGTGCTGTTGTGTTCTTCAGTTATAAATTACTCTTAAATTATTTAATATTTGTTTGTTTATTTTTCCCAAGGTTACATTGCTGTACATAGCGCGGGTCAGATCTGTATAAGAAATACTATAGTTTGAGATGTTTCTAGTCATCTCCTCCCTCTCTCTTCTTCTTCCTCTTCTCCCCACCCCCTTCCTGTTGGAGATAGGGTTTAGATTGTGACCAACCCCATTTATCTGGCCAGTGCTGGATCTGCTGGTACAACACTGTGTGCCTGCAATGCACTATGTAACTCTATTGTGTGTCAGCTCTAGAGCAAAGCTTCAGAAGTTTTTGAAGACTCTCTTAGTTTCTGTCACTGTTAACCTAGAAACAGCAACAGCAATTCAACTGTGTGCAGTTAGTTTATGGATCTGATGGTGCTTACCAAGAAGACTGTAACCTAGAAATAGTGGCATTGTGCAAAGGAGAAATCAAAAAGGAGCGAGGTGGACTTTTCAGTGATTAAAGAGCTGTGATATTGCATGGCTTCGTCACTGCCACTGTTGTCCACCTCATGTGGAACTCTCTTGTGCCACCAGTTAGCCGTCAAGGGAGCTGGTTAACAGATGCAGAAGGAACAGTGATTTCTGTGGCACATCCATTTTGTGCATACGTGGGACTTTTCTTGGATGAATTAAAAAACCAAAACATTAATTTTATTAAGGCTTATTATTTGTCAGCAAGTTGGTTTTTTTCCTTGTTTGTACTTTTAATGTCACCTTTTTTTTGAGCAATCATGACTCATACTTATGCATTATCCCAGCTGCTGAAGAAACTGAGAAGCATGTTGTAATTCTTTCTTGGAATATGTTAATTTTCCTTCTGACTCATATGGCCATCAACACTATAATATGTGAGCATCTGTCATTCATGTGTTTATTTTCACAGTGCTTCGTGGAGGTAGTGAATACTATAGAAAGGCATCTGGAGTACAGGGGTTTGGGGGATTTCTGCAGCATCACATAGGATATTAGTGGTTGGGCCTGGAGTTTCTCACCGCCACGAACTTGTGTTCCGTAAACCTTCTTACTTCTCCAGCATAGAACAGATATAGAAGCTGAAGTCTGAAAACAAAACCAGAAACCAACCAACCAAAACCAAGCCCAAATGTGTAATTTGAATGTTATGTGGCAGCATTGGATATGTGCAATTTGAATAAATAAAATGCAAACAAGATAATGTGACAGAAGTCTGTGGACGCAAACAGGTTTTTGTACAAAACTAGCCCTAACTCTTCAAAAGTTGCACTGTGATGTTTTAGTATAGTGCTTTCATAAGAACATGAGGATTGACCAGTGTGATACTCATCCTCTGTATTCAGAAGAAATGCAGCTAGGTGTTGCTGTACTTGTTACAGCGATTTCTGTGCAGGGCAGCTGGATGCAGCACTCCCCCACTTCTTTTTCTATCTGATAAAGTTGGAAATACCTTTTTTTGTTGCTTCTGTATTACAACAGCTGTTTGTGTGGGTTTTTTTGGTGGTTTGTTTTTTGTTTGGTTTTTTTTTTCCTCCCCGAAAATTAGCATTGCATTGTGGTACCATTAGCTTAACTTCAAATTACTCAGTTGCTCAGGTTTTCTTTGGTCTTTCAGGCATGCATTCTGCCATGAATGTAGTGCTGCTGCAAGTGGCATATCCTTGGCCTGGGTTGGGGTGCATTTTAAAATGCATTTCAGACATTCATTTGTTCTTAGTTGTAGTTAACAGGTTTTAGAGACAAAGTGCGATGACTTCTGCGGCTGACAGCTTGCTTTTGCTGACGAACGGGATGCGGACTGACCTGCTTTGGGAGCTGGTCTTGGAGAAGGTGGTTTGTTGGATAATTGTTGCTGGTAACAGGTCATAGTAAGCTATGACTTCCTTCCATCATCGAGATGTTGAACCGCTGCCTCGTGCTGTGCTGAGAGAAAGCCAATGGCTAGTCAGTATGGCTGATGTGGCTGAATTTTTGCCATTTAATGATTACTGTGGATCAAATTCTGTAGTCTTTGATTAAGTAAAGCTCCTCTGCAGCAGGTATTTTGCTTTCCCCGATTTAGGATGATAAGATTCTTCTCCAAAACTTTCTTGTGCATTTCCTTCATTGAATTTGTAATCGATATTACTCAAGTTGTTTTGATTCTTCTAGGCTTAGGTCTGAGGTAAATGAATTGATCACGCTGTGATATGAAATACTACAGAAGGCTTACAGAATCCAAGTTTGCTGTTTATTTCCTAGGTGAGGGTGGAATGAAAGCTTCATTTGCAGGAGGAAATAATAGTCCTTGTGATGCAAGCAGTGCGCTAAGATTTTGGACATCTATTTGATATTACCACAAGACTTCTTCAATAAGCCAGAAGTCCATCTGCCTCATCATGTCACCTGCATAATGGAGATGGCAAGAAAAATATTTTCCTGTCTTCAAATAGGTATTGTATGGATGCATCTAAAATGCAGCTGAGGCCAAAAGTAGGAAGAGTGGCAGGGACCAGGGAGTAAAGTGGTGTGCGCTTAGAAGGACAAACTATGGCAGTGCAACTGCGATTCCTGCTTTTCTTCCCCATTTTGCAGGAAAGCCCCGTTGTGGGTGTAGTATGTGCTGTTTGTGCCGAGACTCAGTATGGTGCTGATAGTGCTTTATTGCTGTGATACTTGTGTTGCAAGTTTCAAGCAAATTACCACAGGCTGGTATCTCTGGTGAGGAGGAATTCTGAAGAAACTGTTCTCTCGTGTGTGGTAATTCAACCCTTCTTTCCCAGAGGACCATACCATTTCTCTTCTGAAACCCCTACTTTCATGACACTTTGATAGCAAAGTGGTGACTTTACTATCAGATTAAACTGTCATACCCTTTCCAAGGGGCATCGTGTCCTATTTTAGGATTTTTTTGGGGAAACCGGCTCTTAGCTTTGTCAGCTGGTGTATCCTATAGAGTCCTGTCATACAAACTCTTGCTGCCCTAGTGTTTCCAAACCAAGGCCAAGCTTTTACCTGCAGAGATACTTTACCTACCTTTGCTAATACTCTGGAAACGCTAGCAGTCAGCCTTCTTTGGAGTAGGGCAGAGACACAAGCACTTCCTTCTAAACCTCTGTTTCTCTGCTGAGCAAGCATTTATTTTCTATGTTATATATAATGTTTATAATACAATAGAAAATCTATATTAATATGTATATAATACCACTAAAATTTATAAATATACAGAGACTCTTTTTGACTCTGTTCCTCATCCTGTACTGTGTGAGAAATAGAGTGCAATATTGAAATGACCCTTTGTGTTTCTTCCAAAAATACAACCAAAATAATCATAGGATTGGCTCAAAAATAATATAATTATATTTTTAAGCTATGAAATAATATTCAGATTATTTGGACTTGTCAGTGTTTGGAACCTGCATGATACACTTAGATTGTTTTCAGGTTTTTTGTCTTATAATGAACTTTATTATTTATTTTTTTTTAAATTGGGATCCTCCTGTAGTTGTATCTCTCCATGAGCCTGAAGCCAAAGTGAAACATGAAATATCTTGTAACTTGAAGTAATACACTTAGAACTGATGGTAATTAGAGGTGAAACTGGATTTGTGATCCCTTTAGAAAGCAAGCACACTATGTGATGCTCAGCAAGAATTAACTAGAATGGTTAGCTAGGAATCGAAGTTGGCGTAACGTTTTACCTAGTAGAAATAAAATGGCAAGTGGATGCCTGCACAAGTATTTTATTACAAGTCTTTTATATGATGTAAACTGCTGTACTTGTATGTGAAGTGTAATTTTTGGTAGGGTGATTTTTTAAAATTTCCAGTGACTTGGTGCGGACTTGTAATATAAGTGTACTGAATGTGTCGAACGGGTCAAGAAATAACATGTTGTGTTGTCCTTCATAACATTCATATTAAGTTCTTTATCAATGTAGGAAAGCTCTGGTACCTATAAAAATACCTTAGGCGATGCTTGAAATTGTAGGTGAAGGACAGAATTGTATTCTGTAGGGTTATAAATGCTATGAAAGGACATGATGGACAAATATGCAAATATTTTGTTTCTGTTTAATACAGGAGGGAAGAAGCTTTTAGAAGAAAGACTTCCTTAGTGTAGCAGCCTTGCTTTGCTGAGAAGAGAGGGAGTCCCCAGGGACAGATATGGATCTTGGAGCTTTGGTGTATGGGGTTTTTTTGCGTAAAACCTGCTGATGATGTGTCACTTGTTTTATATGTTTTATGAGGTAATGCTTTGAAGTGTTTGGTGAGGACAGAGTTGCTGTGTAGTGATAGTTTTGAAGTGATGGGGATAACCAGGCCTCGTTTTGAACACAGATGATGTGACTAGCTTCAACGGAAGGAAAAAACCTTGTTTTTGCAATAAAGGATTAATAGCACACCCTTTGCTAACATACAAGCTGCATTGCCAAACAGAAAGAAAATGTACTGAAAAGATGTCTCCTGAGATAATTAGTGTTTTTTTTAGTCAGACTGTCAACTTGGCACTCAGTTATCTTACAGTCAGTTACTGAGCTTGTATACTTTCCTACTGGTGCTTGCTAGAAAGATTTACTGACTTCTGAGTTCAATATGGTTTTATATGCCATTAGCCTTGGCTGTTTAAGGGGTGCGATATTGACAGGGGAAAAAAGAAAAGCTACTCTAACATTTTTGTGGCCATGTCTGAAAGGACCTCTCAGTTAACTCCGTCTGAGAAGATATTGTTAGCTTAATGCCCTTTGTGTTTGCTTGCTGTGTATGGTTTCAATATTTGCCATTGTAACTGAAGAGTAAGTGTGTTCGGTATTTAGGTTAACTCCTATTGCTTCATCTGTGCTGTGGTCGTGTACCTGGCCACAGCACCTTACCTTCCTTTTGTTCCCTGACCTGCATGTTGATGCAAAAATGACTCTCTTAGGCAGAGCTAGGAGCAGTGCAGCCAGTGCCCTCTCTTCAGGAGATCAGGTTCTCAGTCTGAGAACATCTTTCTTCTGTTGCTGAGTGTGCTGGCTAACTGGCTGACAAGTTGAGGAAGAGCCACGAGGGCCATGCATCTTCCTTTGAATTCAGTGTCAAAGGTGGTTAAGAGATACTGACTTGCCAGCACTAAAATTCCCCTGTGTGTTTTGGGTAAAAGCAGGAGACAGGTTAGCAACATGAATTTTTTTTATTTTATTTTTTTTTTCCCTAACTAATCTTTTTCTAGGGTCTACTGAGAGGGTTCATACTGACCTCTGCCCATGATCCCTAGACGAGTACTCTGTGCCCTTGTTTCAGTAACTGGCTATAGGGCAGAGGGTAGGACAGCCTGCTTGCCTTCACCTGACTGCAGAGCCGCTGATCCTCCCCTGTGCTCTGGCCCACCTTTAAGCTCAGTTGAGGCAGCACAGACTTCTCCTCTGGTCGTAGCCCTGTAATGTTGTCCATGAATTCTGTGGCCTTAATAGCTTTGCAGTAATGTGAGGTACAAATGCAGTGTCTGTTGCATTGCAGAATCCCTGACAGCAATACCCAGACTGGGAATTGTAATTGAGGTCCTGTAGTGGTAGCAAGTTTCTGGATCATGTCATGCAGGGGTAATAGACCGATTCTGCAGCCCAAAGGGAGCAGACTCTGGAGGAAGGGGTTCCAGATGGCTGAACATGGTTCATTTGGCTCAGTTTGTTGGAATTGCAGTGAGCAAATGACTGAACTCCACTTTAATAAAGCTTTGTGGATACCAGAACAAAGGAGTTGAGGAGAGTATAAGGCATGACAAGACAATTGAGCCAGGCTACTTAGCTGCTTATAGTCCCTATAAGCCCGTTTTGCTGTGTCTGAAGGTTTGTCACTTGCACATTTATCAGGTGCTTATGGTTCAAATAAGGAAATCAGATAGAAGGTTCAAATATATTCCTGGGTTCAAATATATTCTTTCGCTGATCAGAAGTTATTTTAAAATATGCAGTTGCAATAATCTTTGTGTATGTATTCAGATTTCAAATAATGACTCTATCCCTCAGGTTGAGTGACTGATCTTCATTTTCTCTTTGAAAATGGAGATCAACCAGGCAATTTTTGTTGCTTTCCTGCAGGTCTTGATTCTGCAATCCTAACGTGGAACAGTATTTACCTGAATGAATAGTACCATTGTACTTATTTGCAGGAATAATTGCTCTTTAGTTTAGTAGGGGTGACAAAGTTGAGCTTTAATTTGCAACAGCTAGGACATATGCTAGTGATTTTCTCTTTACTGCATATAAACAAAGTCAGCACAGCAATATATGGATAGTTTAAGATTTTTCTGTGTTAGTGTCTTCTGTTTGGTACTGTGGTATTAAAGGAAAAATGTTCTTAGGACAGCATTTCTATTGTATAGGGATGTTTGTCTAGACTTGTTAAAACAAGGATATATTTATCTCTCTCTTCTCCTTTAAAGAAGCAAACATCAATGTTCGAGAAGTTTCTGACACTTGAAACTGCTTCTCATCTTGGGGGAAAGAGAGAAATGGGAAGAAGCAAGTCTAGATTTATAAGAAAAAAAGTTGATAAATGGTTAGAATGAAACACTGGCCTTTGAAGAAATAGTAAAGTTGAGTGACCATTCTTGAGCTTTATCACACCTTTCAGCTTTAGCTGTTCAATTTATTCAGATCAGTGAACAGGCTCTTTCCCGTCACTACTTCCTCTCCATCTTTCTTGAAAATATCAGATAATAGTATAAGAATAATTATAAAAACTAGAAAAAAAAAGAAGGCAATCCTGTTTGATGTAACATACTATGATTGCCTGCTGAAGCAACTCAAAAGAGATCATACATCTTATTTTTTTAAAGAAGGCAAATCGCTGTGCAGCCCTGTTTATGATAAAAAATGGTTGTCAGTCATCCGCCACAGCTTTAATAAGATGTTTTAATTCTACATGTAATTATTGCAGCCAGTAATATGCTATTTACTAATTGTTGTAAAGCAAATGAATACTATTCAAATTCATTTTAAAATATTCAGATTGTTATTTTTTAAAAAAACAAAACAAAACAAAACCAGAAGTAAATGGTAAACATCAAAAAACATTAGTTCTTTCACAGCACAGTTTCAATTTCCTTAGGCAGTTTACACAATTTTATCCGTTGCCTCTATGAAGAAACTCCTGCCTCTGAAGAAGTCACAAGATAGGAAAATGCACAGGGGCTTATTCAGCCTGGGCAAAATTAGAGTAAATTAAAGACACAGGATCACTAGAATTCTCATCAACATTTAAATAAATGGCAAAGAAAACCATCAAAGATTTTACTCTCATGATGAGCAATGGGGGCTTTTTAACAGATCAGAAAGATTTATTCTCAACTCCTAATTTTGTATTTTTGTATATGGGGTTAGTGAGAGAATTACAACAGAGTTCTTGCTGTTAGGTGCTTGGATCCCAGACACCTAACTGCAAAAGTTAAGTTCTTCTATTTAAAAAACCCTGTTTTTTTGAGAGGGGGTAATTTCTGTCATTTTTCTTTGAGCGAAATGCACTTCTGAGCAACAGTGCTCTTTGTTTTGATGGCATTGTCCCATTCCAGTCTGGTTCACCAAGAGCTATCCATGAAAGAAAGGACCCAACCTTTGGAAACCTCGTCCTGTCATGGTAAAAAGGACCTTCTTTCTCCCTGAAACTCTGCTTGTTTAAGTTGTAGAATAAGTCAACTTTAAATATCTTTTTCCATAGTGAAGGAAAAATACAAAATAGAAGTGAAAATAACAATCAGGGTCACTTTTTCTATTGTAACATCTATTAAATAAGTTTTTCTTAAAACTTAAATATAAATGTAAAATAGTGCTACACAAGGTAAATGTAGGTCTGTTTCTGAAAAAATGCTTCATTTGACATTCTACTTGTCATGTCAGCTATCCTTTATCTCAGAGTTTGCTCTGGTTGCTTGCTGTAGCTTTAGCAAGCTGGACAACAATCTCTGATGTTTAATATTTGTCTAATTTGATATAATATTTTATATTTGAAATTTTGATAATTTCCTTGTAAGTACTAGAGTATTTGGAGAGATTGGAATACAGTGCCATATCATGACATCACAATAAACTATACTCTGGTCACCTATTTAAAAATGCTATGTTGATGAGAGATGTTAGACTCCCTGAAAACACAGCAGGTTAGTTTCTGGTGATGTGCTGTATAGCAGTGACAGCTCTAGTTCCCCTGTGTATCTTGCTCTTTGAATACAGACAAATGGGATGTTCAGGTTGAACCTGCATCTCTATCTGTACCAGGCCTGAGTCACCTGTTGTTATATTTTTGGGGAAAAGGTGCCTTTTAGCTTAACAGAATTTCAAATTCAGATTGTCCCTTAAGAGGCATACTGCACTGACTTGGTTGTGGGCAGCCTTTTACCTGTAAGAATCCAGAACAAACGCATGGGAAATGCTGAGGGATGGTGAACACTAAGGCTTCAAAAAAAAAGCACAACCCTCTAGCTATGAAAGTATTAAATAATTCTATGTGGCATTTCTAGTAAGTGAACTTGTGTATTAAACTGGTATGTGGGGATACAGGTACATTTTCTTGTCCATATTTGCTCCCTTCCTTCTACTGAGACAGTGGTATACCTGTTATGATGGGAACATTTATTCAGCTGGACTGAAACCATCAATTCATTTTTGCAGAGGTCACCAAAAATCTATCAGGTGGTAATGACACTCAGTCACTGCTGATATGGGCTGGATGTAAGCCAGTGATCTAGAGGAGAAAGGCAGTCTAACCCATTACCAATCCCCTGGAGCCACTGAGTCTCCCACTTTTTGCTCATCTCTCTGCTTCTACAGCTCTCCTAGGTTAATCTTTCTTCTTCTATGTCTAATGTGATAATCTTTCTTCTCTTACATATCTGCTTTTGACTTTCATGACAGTATGGCTGACAAACATCCTCAGCATTTTTCCTTCTGATGCAGAAGATATTAGTCAATAGTGCAATAGTCAATAAGTGTTATTAAAAAGAGAAAAAAAAAAGAAAAGAAAAAAAGAGAGCAAGAGAGAGAAGGAAAAATGCCTACTAGTCGAAGCAAACTCCTTGTTTTACACTTTCATGCTAAGGGATAACTCAGTATTTTAAAATTTGTATCTTCTAATAAGAATATGGATATGAAGGCCTGCTGCCTATATACTGTGCCTGTGGCATAGTGTCCTGTAATTCAAGGGAATGGCAAAGCAAAAATACTCACCTCAGCTACTAGGGATGAGTTCCTTGGCAATTTGTGCTTTTCAGGCTCCAGCGTTCCTGGCGGTGATGTGGAATTGTATCCAGTCATCTGAGTGCTGAGAACGGCCCCACGGTACTAAATAGCAGCACTCTTTCAGCATCTCAACCCTGCTGGGAATCAGGTTATGTTAATTCAGATGCAGCACTGTGCTCAAGTGCTTGTACTGCCTCTGATGCTTGTGTTGCATTGTACTTTAAGATATGGCCGAAAATCTGTGTGTCTATGGGCCAGGTGATAAGAATTCAGCCTTGAGTTCAAAACTGGATACAGGACTATGTTTGCTTTGAGAGAGTAAAACCTGAGAAGTCTTCCTTTTCTTTTTTTTTTTTTTCTTTTTTCTGTCTGTTCCTCCTTACTGCTATACTGTATAAATGCATCCAAAAGAGTATTTCTAAGAAAAGTTGCATAAGGGACTGTAAACTGTTGAGTCACATAAGTATGTATTAATTCTGGAACAGGGTTTGCAGCCATCCTGAGAATACTTCGTTGCTGCTGGAGCTTACCTAGTTAAGGAGAGAAAATATCCTGTTACAAATTAATAAACTTGCAGAAGTTGCATGAATACTTTGGGAGGAGTATGTGTGCTTCAATGCTTTTCCCTAAGAAATTGGTCTGGTTTTATATACTTTGTCATAAAGCCTACACTTTGTTACTTGAATTAAGTCTTGCTTCATCACCTAGGATTAAAATGGGTCCTTTACCCTTTATTGTGCACTATTTTGATGAACCATGAGTTACAATAGGAACATCTCCCCTTGTATCCTGTGCCACTTTCCTCCCCTCCTCCCCTTACAGATTAAAGAAACCAGAGCCTACTGTTTCTATTTAACATAAATTGTTTTAAATTATCCTGGAGGTGTGGTTACTCTTGTAATCCATTGCTTGTAAACATATGATCCTGCCAATAGAACAGCGTAGGGTATTTTAAGATGATATGAAGTGGACCTATGCCAAGAATCTTTTTGTAGGAATAATTAAGTCTATTTTTCAATGTCATGCTTTGCTATGCAGCCTCAGTTTTAAAATAGTCCTGAAAATGATCTTGAACCTTTTGTGAGGAAGTAAGTTGGAAGTGCTGAAAATTATACTACAGCAAACACAACAAACCTTCCTTCATTGTGTAAGCAGCCTGGTATGGGAAATTTTCTCTAATTTACATGTTTGAAATCTGAAATTACTGTAAATGAATTGGTGCAAAGCTGGTATTGTCACTGCTTCCCTTTGACATTTTATTACAGCTTGTATCTTTTCAGTAACAGTTTGCACTTATCTGTGAAGATTTAAATACTGCCCAAGTGAATAAACATTTAATTTCACTAAACAATCCTCAGAAATAGATTTTTACTGCAAGTAGTTTGTTTTTAATAACACATGCTGCCCCTTGGAGTTAGATTCCTAAAGGAACCGTAAAATGAATTTCTATCACAGCATCTGACTTCCTTTCTTTGTCAACCTTTTAACAGATGTGTTGGGTTCTCTGTAGTTACAGGTCAGCTTCTGTTTATTCAAAACAAACCGAAAGAAAAACAAACAAACAATGAAGGGACAGGAGGAGGAAAGGAATGTGCATATACCAAGATAGGCATTCATAGTCTAAATTGAAAATTTTGGATCTAAAGCAGTTTTTTTTTCATGTGAAAAATGCTAACTTCCAAGACACTAATTTCAAACTGAGTTTGGTGCGAAGGTTTCCGTTAGGAGTCATACACACACAGAATGCCAGGAGTTGGAAGGGACCTTGAAAGATCACTGAGTCCAGCCCCCCTGCCAGTGCAGGATCACCTAGAGTAGGTCACACAGGAACACGTCCAGATGGGTTTTGGTGGGTCTCCAGAGAAGGAGACTCCACAACCTCTCTGGACAGCCTGTTACAGAATTCTGTCACCCTCACTATGAAAATATTTTTCCTTATGTTTACCTGGAACTTCCTACGCTCCAGTTTGCACCCATTGCCCCTTGTGCTATTGGCATTACAGTTCTTTATGGTGTCTCTTTTAGTCTCTTTTAGTCAAAGAGCAGTTTTCACTGCTGTTTTGAGCTTGCCATTATTTTTCAAGAGTTAGCATTATTTCTGAATGAGAAACTGATTTTAAAGTATTTGCTTGTTGTGCATTTGACATTTCACGCTTCTTTTAGTGGTGGGCTGTGGACAGATATGAGCTGGTTGTTTTACTGATTTGTGTAGGGCATGAAGGTGCCAACACAGGAGTCGTAGCATGAGTAGAGAGGAGTGCAGAGGAAACTGCTGAGTTTGAGCAGGATGAGGTGCCACCCACCAGGTATGTCTGTGACACACTGCAGCAAAGCAAGGGCCTAGACCCAAAGTCCATTCAAAGTAGTGTAAAAATATCTCCCCTTAATTCAGTGGGCTTTGCAGCACACTCTGGGTTTTGAGCCACAAGAAGGCTGTGCATAAGTTAAGGTCTTCTGGCAAATTTGAAACTCAATGAAGTCATCTGAGACTTGACACTGGAGTTTTGAGCAGTGGCCTTTCTTACAGAAACTGCATTCTGGGGTTGCAGGATAATTTTGAATCTAAATCTAGTAATGTATTTAATTTGCATAATTTTGATTTTATGTTTTCTGAGAGCTGGGCATGTTAAGTTAATGATAATAATTTATTTTTTTCTCAAATTCCTTTTTTTTCCCCAGAAATAAATTGTGATTCAATGATGCATTGCATTCAGCACTGATCTCTGGCAAACGACTGTGGGCACTGTTGTTTGGACCTGGGAATCTAAGGATATGAGAAGAGATTCTGGATTGGGCTAATCAAGTTGTAAATTACTTACATCAATATGATTGAGAGCAGAACTTGACCCATTAATATTTTATGTTTCTCCTCTCTCTTCTTTTTTCATATGCTTGGTAGAATATTGTATGTAATGTTTGGTACACATTTATAGTGATGATCTTCAGATCTCCTTTGAAGTAGTGTAAATCAAAACAATTTGCCTGGAAGAGGTGACAATATATTCAAATTGGCTTCTGCAGCAGAAAGTTCCCCTACAACTTTTACATTTTTACATACATATATTTGGAAAATGCCTAGGCCTGTCATTAGTGTTCTCGAAAAAATTTCAGCTGTGAGATTTTTGTGAACGGAAGAGAAAAAAAAAAATCAATTGTCTGTAGATTCATAGTGTTTGTACAGGAGGATTAGGCTAATGCAGATATACAGGCAAAAATCAATATAGATTTCAGAAATCCCTTCTGCTAACGATGGAGCTGATCATGCAGTTCACAGCCTTAATTATGTATCTTCTTTATGAGACAATAGTAATATCTCTTCACATGGATATACAAGTTAAATTTAACCTTCACCCTATATTAATTTTTTTTGCTTGCTACAAAAAAAGTACTATTATTTGCTTCGTCAAGGAGTAATAAAAATGATAGTAAGAAGAATGATATTTGTTCAAAATAATCATACTGTAAGGAATATATTAACTTCTTCCATTTTTCTATCCTCCAAAATACCAAATATAAAGGATATTTCCAAAGTAGCACTGTCTACAGAAGTGGCAGCACTAGACAGTGGTTTAAAGTGATTAGAATAGTTATCACTCAGATTTTATGCTTTTATGGAGTAATATTGCAGAGGCATTGTAATCTGAGGGTAGTAAACATTCCTGAAGAAGAACGAAGGACCCATTTCTTTTCAAGGGCTTTGTGTTTCATGTGGAATCACCCACCTTGTTCTGATGTTTCACTGCATTTCATTAACTCACTAGCGAGTGTTTGTGCCTACAGATTGCAGAACGGTGCTCCAGAGTGGAGATGTCTGAAGGCACATAGGATGCAGAGGTGATGCACACACCAGTAAGGTTTATGTTCGCCATAGGTGTATCGGTTGTAACAGATAGGGCAGTCCTTATGAGCTCTTGCACTGCAAACCCAATTTTGCCACCTATTAATGACATTTTTGCTTTGTGCATTTTTTTTTTTTTAACGAAAAATGTATGTGAAAAGAAACACTTGGGTTAATTTGATGGATTACTGAGCTGGAGATGCATCCTTTCTTTGTTGCTTCTGGGATAATGCAGCATATGGTGGTTTATTGCTGGATTAAAGGAAAAGGCCCAATTTTAATTCCAGCTGTGATCATGTGATTTTTTTTGTGATTTACAAAGGCTGATGAGGAATGGATTTAGAATATGGGATTTTAATTTTATGACCTTGATATTCTCTTAAAAGGGAGCTTTAAATTGTCAGTTCTTTGTAGATTGTGTGAATGTGCTGGAGCTGTAATGTTAATGGCAATTGGGCACAGCTGGTATTGGTTAGGATCATCTTCTCGAGGACGCTCCAACCTGTGACTGCAGAAAAGAAAGAAATATAAATTTTTATGTGTTTAGAGTAGTGGGAATTAACTAATTAGGCATGAAATCGTCATGTTGAGATGTGTTTATAACATAGAATGTGCAAAAGATGTTTTAGTTAATGATTAAGAACTAAAATGAGGAGAAAACCCAGAAATTATGATAATTAAGCTCAGATGGAGGAAAACTGTCTAGATGGAAGAAATCTAGAGCCCTACAGCCTTTTCAAAATTTTAGTTCGTGTTTGCCTTGTATGTTGCCGTGGAGTGGCTGGAGTATTCAGAGGGAGAGTTTGCTGTTTTGGAGAATTTTGTTCTTTCCAATGTTTTGCTGAAGTAATACAGGGTGACATTTACAAGGAGAATAAAATTCATAGGTGGAAACTTCCATGCACTTTTAAATATACTTGGCATTGTCCAAGAGAATATATAAAATCTCTTGACCTCATGAATGCTTCCAGATACTTTTCCCATTTCCTTCCTACACTTCTCAAATGTAAACTTGCTACTTGTGTACTTGATTGTGCTTCTTTTCTTACTAATTTTTGCATGATAAATAATCATATTTTTTCTCTCTTCACCACAATCAGATTTTCCTTCAATAAGGTCAGTGACAGATTCTTCAAAACAGAATCTGCCTGGTCTGTTGCTTTTTTTTTGTATGAGCAGTATTCTCTCTCTTTTTAAACTTTCAGTTTGGGGCATCCAGGGTTTAGTCAGTACTTTTCTGTTGTTCTTTGCACATTTTCCCTCATCATCAGTGTTAATTGTTTCTATTCAGTCTTCTCTGCAATAATTCTTCCAAATTCTCAGCCCTTCTGTCTATATTTCTTCAGTGACCGACTTCTGCATTTAAAACTTTAACTGTATTTTCGTATTGATGACATCCAAATTCCTTCAGAACTCTTTTCACGTCTCTCTGGCTTTTCATGCCTTGTTCTGGTTACCTCCATCTCAGCCCTAGTCGGTGTTAACATCACTGTTCTCAATACTGATTGCTGAAGTATTGATATTGACTCTTGAGCCTTTTCTCCTTTATCGTGGTAGACAAACCTTGTTGGTTCTTCATGTATATACTACTTGTTTAAATTCCTGCAATAAAATACCTATCTTTGTTCTAGTAACTAGTTTTCTTAACCATTTCTTCCAGTTTGGTCTCCCTTCTTTTCTCTGCAGTCCTGCTCAAGCTTCTGGAAAATCTTGCTTTCTTTTTCTTTACCTCAAGATAGACCAAAACATAATTCATCGAGTGCTTTCTTTCTGGCTTTCTTATCAGTGACATGACTGTTGTCCTTTGTCTTGTATGCTGTTGTCCAAAAGTCCTCTGTTTTTTATTCATCTTCCTGCTGTGTTTATTTCCTTGGTCTTTTATTTCTTCTGTCCCCTTGGGGGCATCTTCTCTTCTGCTGTTCCATGCCCTGTGGAGGTTAGACCAAGAGGTCTATATGGTATTTAACAAAAAATAAAGATTTTATTAGTTCGGAAGAGGAGAATGTGGTTTATTGTTCTAAGTGGTAAGTTATCTATGCAATTCAGGAACTTGAACGTGAACTTTTCAACATTTGTAACTTGTTATTGAGAAGTGCTGAGGTGACACACAAGGGTTCTAATAAATAATAATTCAAATTTAGGAATAATTTAAACTGCAACTTAAAAAAAAAAAAAAAAGAGTATTCTGAATTGATATTAAAAAATCAATGAGTAACCAGAGAATGTTTAATAAGTTTACTGGAGGTCTGCAATGCTGGCACCTATTCCCAATGATTTAAAGTGTTCAGTTTTCCAAGGTTTAGGGGGATTTATACATGAAACTAGGAGCCTTTTCAAAGTTTATTCTTCATACTTGGCATCCCCTTCCTGCTGTTGTAATGCCATCTATGTGGACTGAATATAAAATAAAAAACTTCAAAAAAACAACAAAGAAAAACTAATATTTTGATTCTAAATGCCTCAGTGGTGTTCTAGCAGCATGTGCTTGTTTGTTTTGAATTCAAAGTAGGAGGAGCTTTGTGGTTGGTATTTATGGTAGAACATTTTCCTCTCCAATAGTTGTTACTATCATGGAGTCCCTGGTACAGTTTTTGTTGACCCCTAAAGGATGTGAAAACGATGTGGACTGTTGTTCCTAGGAGAGTTTCACCATGTGTTAATTATTTTTGAATCATGGTTAAGTTAGATACCTCCCACCCCCCCCTACCTTTTTCCGGTGTGGGCGCACTGCTATGAAAAGTAGAAATGTGGTGTATCAGCTTTCACTTAAGAAATGCCAAAACGCTTGTAAGCATCGCTTCATTGGCAGAGCTGAGGCTGTAAGAAGAAATACAAAGCTATTATGAGTTGGAAGTTAAATTCTTGTATTGGGCAACATGTTACAGCTTCCATCTCAGATTGCATATGTTTTTACACATTCAGGAAGTAACAAATATACTAAAGCGTACAATATAAGAGTATACTAGTGCAAATGTTGAAATGCTGTGCTACCTTCTAGCATTTGTATTGCCTGGCTACCTTGTGATTCATTTAATTTTTAAATGTGCCTATTTATTTTACATTTCTCTTAATTTTTTTTGGCTCGTGAAGGTCTGAACACTAGAATATTTTGTATTAAAAGTAACTCTGACCGAAAATGCTGTTTTAGGATGCTTGTGGAAAATTAAGCTGGTTATTTTAACTTTTATATGCTATATTTTTAATGTATTAATATCATATAGTTTTCTGTACAGAATGTTTTCCAGATGAGTGTAAAAATCTGCCAAAATTACATTTGTATGTGCAAACATACATGTTTAGTCATAACTTCGCAGATAATCCCTGTGTTAAAGGAGGCATTTAATGATAATCTACAGTTACAGTCTCTTACAATGAGAAAAAAGTTATTCACTTTCAGGAGAATAAAATGCATGAATTTGAGTGAAATGGCCGTGAGAAAGCAGTCTGCATCCTTTCTGACAGGCCTCAGTGCCTCAAAGAAAAGAAGAGCAGCTACCATTGTACATAAGCAGAGTACTTTGCTTTTTTTTCTCCTCCATAATTTCTAGTTTCTGTTTGTTTCCTGGTTAAATGCACTAAATTTCTTATTTCTCCTCATGCTAAAAAGAAAAACCTGGTATATCCTCGTACAGACTATCTTAAGTAATACTGTTATTGGCGCCTCTCCTTTCCTTCTGAGTAAGATCCCATTTGCTTGTGCTCTAAAACTTCTGTTGTGCCTATTTAAATCATTTTGAGATGTTGTTTGCTGGCTTTGGCAAATAAAACTGACTATGGTTATAGGTCTGTACTTCAGGAAAGTGAAAGAAGTGCATGTGGTTTTATAAAAATACCCAAACCGTTCATTATTATTAGTCTGTCTTGTGAGATTTCAGGCTGTTCTTGTTGCTTGTCAGTGGGAAAGTACGTCCTGTGCAGCAGTAGACGCAGCTGTTCCTGCTGAAGAATTGGGATCAGAACGAGTGTGGAAACCTTTAAAAAACAGACAAGAGCTGATCCAGCAGAATTAAGAGCGGATTTCTTCATATTGAATGAGAACTTGTAGGCAGCTTGTGTTTGTGTTTTGAGGGACACAAAAAGTGAAGACTTTTTATTATTTATGTTCCAACAAGTTCATTCGAGATCAAAATCCTATTCTGCTTCTTACTGTTCCACTCTGCAGGGATACTCCCTTGCTTCCCATGAATTTTAAAGTCTGTCTATGTTGTAGTTGTTACCTGTAAATTTATAGGATATTTACTGAACTTCCTGGTTTCCTAATGATAATGTGATGATTTCTCTGGTCATAACTAGTTCTGACCTGGAAAAGTAAATCATAGTCGTTTACGTTGGAAAAGACCTTTAAGATCAAATCCAACCATAAATGTAACACTGCCAAATCCACCAATAAATTGTGTCCCTAAGTGCCATGTCTGCATGTCTTTTAAACATGTCCAGAGGTGGTGACTCAACCACTTCCCCGGACAGCCTGATCCAGTGCTTGACAACCCTTTTTGTGAAGGAATTATTCCTAATGTCCGATCTAAACCTCCCCTGGTGCAACTTGAGGCCATTTCCTCTTGTCCTATCACTTGTTATTTGGGAAAAGAAACAACCCCCTACCTTGCTCCAGCCTCCTTTCAGGTAACTGTAGAGAGCAATATGGTCTCCCCCGAACCTTCTTTTCTCCAGAGAAAACAACCCCAGTTCCCTCAGTTGCTCCTGTTACTTCCTTAGTCCTGCTGGACACACTGTTTCTGGTACAAACCAGGATGCTGTTGGCCTTCTTGGCCACCTGGGCAACGTCCAGTAGCTCTCATATTCCACCATCTACAGCTACTGGTTTAACTCTGATTCCTTATCTCCTCTAGTAATAGTTCACTTGCTCTACTTCTTGCTGAGTACAGGGAGAGAAAGGAAGTGGAAACAGCAACACCTTCCCCATTCAATCTCCTTGTTTATGGTGAAATATGGAAAAGAGGAGCTTGCTCTGCAAAAATCTTAAAGGGGAAGCAAATGTGTTCTTCCCACAGCCTTCTTGAAAGAAGGAAAAAAAGGAGAGGAGGAAAAAATAAAAAGGTGAGGAGACAGCAAATGGGTGGATGAGAAGCTCTGGTGGCAGCAGCTTGATGAGGAGAGGGGCATGATGGCACCCATCTGCTCAAAGAAGAGATGAGTGCTGCTGTAGCAGGGCTTCCACTTCTTCCTGGTTTTGGCTGTGTTGCTAATACTGATGATGTGATCAAAAGCTGTGTATAATGAGATGAAGGATCACCCCTTGCTTGACAGTCACACCAAGCACAATTTTTTTTGACTCTAGCCTGATGAGAGGAGTATCTGACCAGAGGAGGTAGCAGAGATCAGAGCCAAGCCCTATGCTATTTGGTTGGCATGTTTGAGGTGGGGAGACCGGTTCTTTTTCCTGAGAGTATGAAGTATAAGATGAACTAAACCAGCCATCTACACAGTTTCTTTATTAATACTTTATAATGAAAGGTTAATTTACTGTTGAAGTCTTGTAAAATAATACACGCAAAATGCTGATGTATAGATTTGTATTGTAGGTTAACAAGCAGTGTACAAGTAAAGCAAATCATAACTGCCTCATGCCACCTCTTGCCTGCCATCGAAGGTGTCCATGTTACGTAGCAGCCATGCGAATGTTTACAAGGAAGCGTTGAAAAATTAAGCAGTAGTTTATTAAAATAGTATTGAAGGAATTGTTAAATTTGCTTAAATCCATTTCAATAGCTGTTCTGTATCCTTTGGATTTACCTGATACTACCTAGATTTCTGTTGTGAGCATGAATCATTTCAGATACTGCTTTAGCTCATTTCAAGCTCAGGTGCAAAGCATATGTGGCACATAGTGCCTCCTGAAAACCTGCAGGCTTTGCAATAGACATTTCTCTCATATTTACTCAAATAGAAGTAGATATTATGTTTTCTTCTCAAATTTTCGGTCTGACTCCAGTGGCTCTGACTCCAGTAAGTAATGCCAGTAGCGTGAGTAGATGGATCTGGCAGGGTTGAGAACTAACAGCGTGTCAGACGCTTTTCTCCAATGAAAGCTATAGATCAGAGCTAGGAATCTGCTGGAGCCGGAGAGGGTGACAGGGGAATAACATCCCTTTCTCTTCAATCGACAGGGGTAATAACTCCTGGCTCTCTAGGGACAGATTGTAAAAGCCAATAGCCAGAAGCTGTGAAGCAGTGAGGGTAGAAGAATTGAAAATTAAAGGAGTGAAAATTTTGTGTAAGGCTTTAGTGAAATGTTGGAATAAACCATCAAGTGCCATTCTTTTAATTGCCTTATTGGTGTTAGACAGGGTTCTTGCATATTAGTTTTTGTTACTTTATAAAGGTAAAATATTAATAAAATACTAGTTAAAATTATTAAGATATGCTGTGCATGCTTTTATGTGGAGCTAGGTGTCATAGAATATATGATAACCGTTATTGAAAATTTGTGGAAAGAACATTTTACAAGTATTGCTTTAAAATTAAAAACCTTTGAATAGTGAAAAAAATTTAATACCATTACCATTTATAGACAGATTTTGAGCATGATGATGCTGTGCATTGTATACAAGTGGCTGTATGATTTATAGTTGGTATCTCTTCATATGTGAAATTTCACGTTGTTGAATCTTTCACAGTTCACCAGCACTTAAACTTTGGCTACATTTGTGTCCAGAAGGAGCATTCCAGTACTACTAGATTTTAGTAGTGTTATGATATCTGTGTTACACTTTGAGTCTTTCATGTCTTTCATTCATTTCTTTGTGGAGCAGTAGCTTTTAACAATTTAATGACAAACACCTAAAGAAGCAAAATGGTAATAAAAAGGCATAGCTCCAGGACTTCTAAGAAACAGAAGCGGTATTTTTTATATGAGTTGTTCTTGCTTAGTTTTTAAACTGTGACCGGTGTTTAGTTAAATCTTTTACAGACTCAGTTCACTGAAGGTGACAGAAGTACTCACTTGAGCTCAATGAAAAGTAGACATGACAGTAAATTTTTCAGTCAGAGACAGGAGATCTTGTTATAGGAGTCAGTATGGGGGTCAGGGCAGAGCCTGTTGATGATTGAGGAAAAGAGAAGTAAATTCATTCTGCTTCAGGCACTTTGTCAAGTGCCAGTAGCTTACCATTGAGAACTAGTCACCCGTTCTAGTCTTACGGCCCTAGAGGTCACTCATTTGATATAAATCATAGCACTGCATAGGCTAGCAACCTATTGCTATTTGAGATGAAATAAAAAGAGAGGGATGCTTCATTCTGAATTGAAATGACTGTGAATATCCCACCACATGTTGCTGTTTAATGCAATATGTGGTTAGATATTGATCTTCAAAATCAAGTCATTAAAATGTGCAGTTTTTGTTTATTGGAATGAAGCAATTAAATGGTTCAGTTATGCCAGACCTTACCTTTTCTGATGAAAACTATTGATTTCTTGCCACAGCTTTATAAGCGACAATGTTTTTGATTACTCTTGACAAACCTCCTTGGAGTGTTAATTAAAATTGTACCAGATGAGCAGGTGTGGGAGATCATTAGATCGCCCGGATCACACACTACACTTCATATTCTGCAGCCTTGCATAATGAATAGGGCACAAGAGGGGAAAAACAATATCTTCATCAGCAGAATTAGCATCTTCTCTCTCTTTTCTTTTTTGACTAGGTGACATTACATTTTACAGTGCATCCATTTATTAGCTATTGGATAACGTCTACTGCATCTATTTAAATTCGATTTCTTTGGAAATATTACATTGTTACACAAATGCAAAAAATTAAGTACTCGGCTGGTTTGTGTGTGAATGCTCATAAACTCATGATATCCACTGCATTCTTTCAAAAACAAAGCAGAAACTTTACACATTTTCCTAGATAAGACATTTTAATAAGGTCTGCATTTTTCTTATTCTTAACTACATGATTATATAAAATAGCATGAGAATGATTGATAATACTGGTTTTGAAGGAGCAAATTATTTCATGATTTATTAATTTACAATAGATTTCTTGTCTGATTCAATATTGATATTAATTAATATTAATTTTTCACACCTTAATATTATACTAAGACGATAACAGTGTATTGCATTTGTTGTACTTGTCTTGTACAGTACAATGATGAAGTATGCTACTGACTATGAAGCCTGCTGTGATGGGCAGCTCTGACTAGACAGTATAAGGGGAAAAAAAAGAGACTTAACTAAGAAAGTTAAAGATGTAATGTAATTAAGGATGGGATATATGTTTGGAACACAGAGAGAAATGTGCAAAACAGCTGATCACAAACTATTTGGCCTGTAAATAAATAGCTTCAATTTCCATTAATGTCACAGGTGGTTCCTTATCATCAGATAACGGAAAGCTTTTGTGATATGTTTGTAGCTCAGTCTGAAGTCTTACTGAACTGGCTGTTTGGGACTGAGTGATTTTAAACTTAAAGAAGAGGAATTTAAAAAAAAAATAAAATTAGTTTAAGTAATAACTGAAAAAAGATAGTGCCTGATTATCAGCAGATTTGGGATAGATGTGATCTTGAGTGGAGCCAGAGCTAGATATCATATCCCCTTTGACTAAGTTGCCTTCTCTGTGCCTGCTTATCTTTCTGGAAATTATGTAAAACTTACTGTAGTCTGCTTACATACAGTTCAACGGTATTATATCATTTGTTTAGTGTTTATGAAACTATTTCAAATCCTAACATAAATGTAAATTCAAATCGCCCATCCGATACACATTTCTTAATGCTTAATTGATTGTGCATTATGCTCTCCAAAGGCTCTCCAAAATGGAAATAATGTTGAAAAGAAGCAATTCTGTTAACCATTCTGACTGCAAAGTTATAAAAGCTAGCATATTACAACAATGGCATAGAAGGCTTAAAAGTTATTTGAACATTGGAAATGTAGATATATTACTGTCTTCCAGCAGAAATCCAGCTCAGTAACTTGAGTTGTCCCATTGATTTTGGTGTGTAGTGTAAATGAGCTGGATATTAAACTTTAGCTGGAGCAGTGACTCCTTTACAGTAAGAGCGATCTGTGTTCGAGTGTTTTAATTTGATCGGTTTTTTTGAGATTGAATGCAGAATGTGTTGATCACCTTTGGTTTTTTGGCCCGATTATGTAAAATGTGGATATTTTGAACTTATATAAAGCATTCTTTAATGAATTTACTACTTGCTGACTTCACTCAGAGATATTGCTTCTTTTCATTACATTTGAAAAGGATGACAGTCATTCAAATGCGTATAATTTGCAGGACAATTTCCCATTGACTTCAAATGTAATTTGAAAGCTTTCTCTTTAATCTTTTTAGAATAAGGTCTTTCTGTTCCTGGACTATAATTTATTTTGGGTTAGAATGAAGAAAAGGAAGGAAGAGGTTATTTCCAAACAGTGGCTGAAGTTGCCATGTACATAATGGTTGCTTGGTAGCTTCAAAGTGGATGAAACGAGATTGATTCTCGCAGGATGGTTTAACGTGGGTACCTCTGTAGCAGCCGGCATTGGCCGACACCCTTTGGAAGACCTTTTGTGAGAGGTTATTAAACAAAGTGGAATGGAAACTAATATGTACTTGCAGCCCCTGTCAGAGCTGAGGTATAATGTGGGAAACCTTGTGTGCTACCTTTATGGTGGATAAATAGGTTACTGCAATGGCTTGTAAGAGTCAAACTTTTAAGAGTTAAACTTTGCAGGAAAAAAACAGTGACAAAAAAAGATTATTTAATCTAACAGGTATAACTGAAAGAGAAAGGAGAGCATCATATGCTGTGAGCATCTAGGGTGTGTTTTTCGTGTTATTCAATACTTTTGTTCCTGTTTGAGATTTTAAAAAAAAGATGAGTGATATTAAGATTTTTCACTGGCATTCCAGATGTATCACATGATTTATTAAATAATAATACTTCCAGAGGTAGAAAAACAGTTTTGTGACACATGATCAACATCCTAAGGGAAGGCTGAGCAAAACTATTTCGGTTTCATAACCTAAAATTGAAAATGCTTTTTTTTATATGCGTATGCATCCAAGATTGCTTGCTTTCAAATTTCTTCCTTTTCTGATTTCCAAAAGTAATAATTGTATAAAGCTGAACTGAAGTGGTGGTTATGTGAAGATGCTGAATAGTACCAATAATGATAAAAATTCTCCTTTACAAAGTTCCTTTAATTTCAGGAGTCAAGACATGTCACAATCGGTGATTAAGCATGAAATGGCTAATGTGCCCAAAAGAAGCCTTGATTGCCTCTAGAGGGGATCCTACTATCCAAAATGTAGACAGCGTATAATGTAGTAGGTTATTGGATAGGTATGGAAAAAAATCTCTGTGCTTCTAACTGTTGATTTCCTATCTTCAGAACAATTACATCATTGTGTTTTTTAGTAACTTTTGTATTTTCTTGCAGTCAAATGGCTGTTAGCCACATTGCATGTACAATGAGTGAAACCTGGAATCTCTCAGGATTAGTGGTTCTCTTTATTCTTTTCTCTATATTGAAAATCATTCCTGTCAGCTGATATGCTCTCCAAGCTGCCTGGAAGAACTTTGGCATAGTTTTCCTAACCTTTCAAACAGTAAAAGCAAAACTCTGCTTTGATTTTAGGAAAAAAAACAAAACAAAACAAAAAAAAAGCTGGAGGATTTTGGCTCAGAGCCATTAAGGATGCAGGCGGCCGTGCTGCGATCTGACAGCGTATTCCACAAAATGCTGAAAACTTCTCCTCAGTGTCCCTGGAGTGGGCTGAGGCACTTTGCTTGTACTTAACATATATCAACTGTCACCCGACGGCAGTCGGTGTTGAACTGAACACAATGGAACATCCAGATGGTCTAAACAAAGCGAACAAATGTTCACTGCTATTAAAAGCTGTTTACATCAACTTCCAGTATTTCATGTGCTGAAGTTTATATTGTGTCACTGCTGGGGTGCTTAGCTCCATCCTCAGTTCGTACTGGGGATTTCTAAACTATTGTTGATTATGTGTTAAAATAACATTCTGAATATGCCTTAAATACATGCCACTGAACATTTAGGGTTTTTTTTAAATAGGAAATCAGTCATTGTATGCTAATCACATGCTTTCAAATATTTTAATTGATTGCCCCATCAAATTTCCCCTTGCTTTTCCCCCAGTGTAGGCCCCTTCCAGCACCTCCCCCAATAACAATGCATCGAGCATGTATTGTGCCATGCTGGCTCCTCTCGGGCACATAGCTGATCGCTGCCGGACCACCTGGCTGCCTTAGCAGAGTGCCACCAGTGCGCTTGCTGGCCGTCTGGTGGGGATATTTGTATATGGCACGGATTGCTTTCTTCACTGAATGACTCTGAGATATCTGCTGCTGTCTTATTAGTGATTAAGCTGTGCAAGTGACAAATGGACGTTTTACATCTCCTTCCTCTGACCCTTGTTCCTAGTGTCCACTTTACTGAAAGTCCAAATCCCTGCCTTCTACTTGCTAAAATAAATTAACTGGTGGAGCACAAGCTTAGCTCGCTCAGTCTGTTGTTTCCCTTGAAACTGCAATGAAATTCTTAGGAAGACTGTGAATAAGGAAATCTTTCCAAAACAGTGCTATATTTTACAAGCACGGTTTCTGGTTGATTGTGTACTATTCTTGAAATAGTAACCAAAAGTGCTTGAGACACTAAACAAATACTTAATTACACTGATATAAAGAATCAAGAGATATGATATTCTTTCACATATGAGTGAAAGATCACATGCAAGCTGTTATCCATCTGCAGAGTATTTGTTTGCAAAATAGAAATGAACAATTTTTTCAATTTGTTTTAAAATGAAATCTAACCATCCCTCCCTCCTCCCCACAAACATCAGATTGTTAAGGTCTTCAGAGAAGATCAAGTTGGACCATTAGCCTTTTCAGGTAAGGACTTTTTTCTTTTGTTTGTGCCCTGTAGACTTAGCTGTTACTGATCACCATGATACAAATAATAAAATGGAAAAAAAAAAAGGCACTTGACATTTTTAATGCACAAGAATATAATATTGGCATTCACTATTTTATTATAATACCAATTGTGTTTATCCGAGCATATGTCGTTCAGCTACTTCTTAATGATAGCACTAACTTTCACAAAATGGACAAAAATATGCATATTTCTGCTGAAACAGAAATCCTGTCACATGTTATAGGTTTTGAATAACTAGAGCTCTACAGCATTGCAACAGAGCTACTGTGAGCATGGTCTGAAGGTCTAGGTGGAGTATGCTAACGATGCTCTAAGATGTTTATACCACGGAAAAGTACTGTAATTCTAAGTTAGTTCATTTACAAAGTGGTTAGGGAAATTATAATTCTGAAGTAAGGAGGTCTCTTTAATAAGCTATTAATATTAAAAAGTATGGTAATTTTATAATACATAATACACATTTTTTTTCTTGTTTGCAAATAGTAGTTTTTACACTCCAAGCCTGTTAATTACAACAAAATATGACAAATATGATCTGGTTTTCTACTTTGTAAGTGTGAGTTTAATGGCCTCTATAAATGTTTGAATGAACAACTGAAGCTGTCTCAGTATTGCTTTGTATTTTTAAAAAACTTATAAAACAAAGGTACTTGTAATAAAATACAAGAGCCAATTTCCTTTCTGACAGCAATATGTAACCATAACGTAAGATAAAAGTATTACATTTTATTATCTGGTTTTGCTGTCAGTTGTGAAGGTGATATGGCAAATAATGCATTTTTCCTGGTGTATTCTTGTGTTGAATACAAGACCAATACCTGTTTTCAGAACTTTGAACATGAGGTTCCTAGATCCAAATGTGGTATGCATAACTTTTTCAAGTCAGTTCCTTGTAATTCTGAGCTTTTAAAAAATATTTAACTTTAGACTGTTTATTTGAAAATCTTGTTTGGGAGGTTTTTTTATTTTTATTTTTGTAAAATGTTGAAAAGAACTAGAACAAACTCCCAGTTTTTTCATGCTCGTCTCACTATTATTTTTTTGTCGCATGTCTAAATTTCCTTTCCCTAGTGCTATGTCTGTTGTACAAAGACCAAATCCTTGGCTTGGCAGACATCCTCAGGATTAAAGTTACTGCTCATAATTTCCTTTGTAGTCTTCAATGCCCACATCATTTTCAGAGATAAAATGGCTCCTTACAGACTTCTTAATCCATGGAATTTAATGGAAGGGGTCTGATACATCTCTGTCTGAAAGGTCTATGATTCACCTTATTGTCCTGAGTTTTTCTGTCATTTTCCTGTGCCCTGATTCCTTGAACCTGGCAGGTATACAGCATTGCTCTGCACAGAGATTGTCTCCTGACATTATGCTGAACTTTGGTTGCAGGACACATACTCTAGAAGCACCAGGGTAAGGTTTCACACAATGAACTTACACAATGTTTAACCCTTATGGGGTCAGCGCATCAGAAACATGTGAAATATATAGAAGGAGGGTTAAACCCTGGTGACACCGGTGGGTACAGCATTTGAGACTTCTAGATGGTCAAGCTAGCTCCTGTGTTATATTGGAACATGACAATAAAAGAACCAAATATTATTCTGCATTACAAAATGATTGATCTCTGATATTTCCATTCAGGGGTTTATTGCCAGAACTATAGGAAGTGGATGCACGGGGAAGTGTTTTATGATAAAGGTGACATCATTAATTTTAAGTATTTCACTAAGTAAGACCTTTCTTAACCAGGCAGAATGACAGAGAAAGAAAATTTTTACTTTGTGTAAGGGAGCCCTGAGTGGTATCAAGACAGAAAACTCTTATAAAAAACTATGGTTCTCGTGTTTGACAGGAGTCAAGCATTGTGCCCGCTGTAGATGAGCCATTTGGAGCCAGATTGTCAATCCAAACACAAGCTGCTCTGTTTCCTGTTTATGCCTGTGCAGAGTTACACATCCTGACTTGCTCGCCTTCAGCTGCAGGTTTTTCCGCACTCCCTAGGAGATTTCTTCCTTAAAATGGCTTGTTATTTATCATTTGAGTAAGCCATTGGAATTTTGTTAATTCCTGTTTTACTTAGCACACTCAAAATGGTATCGTTAGCTAAAGGAAGGTAATATTAAGGTAGTAAGTTACCGATACTACTAATTAAATGACCCTTGCGAAACAAAATCTGATCAGGCTATGCCTGACTGTAGAGAAATGATGCCAAGTTTACTGCTTCACAGAGGCCTGGCCTATTGTATATCTGACCTGAGGTTATCGGCAATTAAAAGCTGGTCTAGTAATTTAAAAATGAGCTTTTTGTATATTACACATTTACATTTCTTTACCTGTCATAAGATTAATTAAACATTTTTGCACCGTAAAGGGACGATCTTAACAGAGTGGTTTACTTGGTATGTTTATTAAGACCCTTCATGGACTTAAATTGTTAGGATTTTTTTAGTTATTCAGCAGTATAGCTCCTGAGTAGTTGTTGTGGTTTTTTTGTCTTTTTTTTTTTTTCTAATCCCCCCATCCAATAACATGAACTGAAAATCAAATATACCTGACAGTTCACTGTGCTTTGTCCTTTCCCTTTAAATTGGAGCGCAATGAGAAATAATTCTGATTATAGCCGGGTTAACCTTGTCAGAGTTAGTTGTGCATTGGCTAAGTCATGCCTTTCTTTAAAACTAAAGTTTTACTAAATTAATGGGCTTTCTTATAGGTACGAAAGAGCTACTGTTAATTACCTACATGCCTGGCTTAAAAGCTGAAGGGAGGGTACTTACTGAGGAAGCAGATTGCTAATTAAACCTTACTTCCAAGCAAATGTGGATGCTGTTTCATAAAATGACTGACAATGAACTACATATTCCTCCCTCCACCACTTTTGTTGCTTTACTGTAATTACAAATTAGGTCTTTAACACAAGGTACACTAATTTATATAAAAGCACCAAATTGAAGTTGGAAGAGATTTTATTAAATCCAACAGTAGAATTTCCCATAAAATAACTGATATATGACATGAATAGAGAAAGCGTATAAGAAAAAGCCAGAGTATGTTGAAACAGCATAATTGCAAGGAGGAAAAACCAGAATATTTTGCACCTTTTCTACAAAATAGACAGAATTAGGAGGAGTCATATTTTCACCATACTCAGTAGGAGCAGGATTGGACATGATCTTCAGCTGGAGTCAGATGGCCTAGTTTTAAAATTAATGGCCCTTTTGCTCCTTACACTATCAAAGAATATAACCTGTGAGATACTGATACTTTGACAAAAACACCTAAGACCCTGTAATGAAAACTAAGAAGTTGTTTGATCAGCTATTCCTAGTTTGTGAATACCTTTATTAAACTTGGTAGTGCTATCTTTCCTTATTAATATGGTTTATAACAGAATGGTATCTAAATATTTGCTAAGGACTGATGGGTTTTAATTTAGTGATAGCACTATGAGGCAGAAAAATCCCATTGTTCCCATTTTACAGACTGAAACTGAGCGACTTTATGTAGTGATTTGTGTAACTTAGTGGAAGACTGAGACTTCTCTGAAACCTTATGTTTTTTCCAGTCCCAAAGCTGAGGTGGGTTCAGCCACTCATCCTACAAACTGAAGTACCAAAGATTCACACCTGACACCTGTGTTCTGAACTTTGTCCCCGTTAAAAACTCCTTCCCTCCCCAACAAAAAGGAAACCTAAAGCAAACAAAAAACCCAACCAAAACATCCCAAGCTGACGACAAGTTAGCTTTGGAAAAGTCATTACAGAAAATATCATTCATATGCACAACTGAATGAATTCCTTTTCTCCCAAGGGATGATTATATTTAATGACAAAGTAGAGCTGAGGTTTGGAAATTTGGTTTTAATAGATGTTAAACTAATCATTAAATGCAATCAAGTTTATTTCCTATGTGTTTTTGAAGTCAAAAAGGTGGTCAGAGTCTCTTTCCAGACATTCCCTGTTGTCTTGATAGATTTTCTTAAATAACAACTGATGAGAGTATTTATATCTTGATAAAGTGAGTATTGTTTGACTATGATTTTCTGTTTTTATCATAATGTATTGTTTACTTCTTACATTATAGATATACTTGATATAGATGGCAGAAAATAACATTTTAAACCTTTTTTCCTCAATTATCTTTGCATGTAAGATCATGAAAACACTCTGCAGTACCCAAGTTAGCTTTAGAATGATTAAGCAGCAATTCCCTCGATGACCATGTTCACATTGTGAGATGCATCCACACACATGTTTTGTCTATCAGGCCAAAAGAATATCCCATTTAGGGCTTTTCCCCACAGTAATCAAGGCAGAAGACAGCAAAACAGCATTCCCTTCGGAGGATGCAGCAACAAAATGAACTCAGCATTTGTTAAAGACTAAGACCTGATACTAGTTTCTTTTTGTAATATAAATTGTACTGTGACTTTAGTTTCCTATAGTGAAGGCAGCCAGGTTAAAAAGTACGAGACTGCAGATTAATTTAGCAAAAATGTGTTGCTGTGCATAAAGCTCCTTAAATTCAAACTTGTTGCTGGTCAAAGCTGACCTATTGACTCTTGTCCAGTCTAACTGGGTAAACCTGCAGCTTCTTGCTACGGTATGCTTGCAACATGAAAGGCTCTAATTAAGTGCAGAATGCATGTAAATAGTCTTTCCAGATGTTTTAGTTAATGTAGCTAATATCAATGTGAACCTAATGCCTTTATTTAGGAGGTGAAAGAGTTGGTGTGAAACATTTGTGCCTTTGTTTTCCTCGTGATTTTCACTATTTTTTTTCTTTTATTTATAGCAAACCCCATTTTGCCTACAAGAAGCTTATCAGCTCGGCTGCCTTTTCCTGGAAAAAACCTGACTGGCATAAAAGCAAATAGCCTGTGGATTTGGCAAGATGATAAACAGAAAAGTTGTCACTAGTTTCAAAAGACTTTTCTTCTATTTGCCGAAGAGTATTCCATTATGCCTCTAGTTGAGAAATATGGATAGCAATCTCACTTTTATGCACCTTGGGATGGCTTGCTGGAGACCGCTCAGAATTTGACTTTAAAAACCAACCAAACAAGAGGAAGGCAAAAGAAACAAGCTGTGTTCACAGCACTGCTTTAAAATATCGTAGACATATTTTCACTAAGGGCACAATTTTGTTAGCCTCCTTGTAGAATTTTCATTTGCTCTGATTTGATAAAGACTACTTTTGTCAGGTTGCTTTACTTTTAGTTTCTTTCTCTCTCTCTTTTTTTTTTTTTTTCCAGAATTCTTAACCTTTCCATTCTTTCAGTGTATTTTTAAATTATTGCAAAAATTCCCCTTCCTTCTCCTGTGGCTAGCAGGAAGCCAGCAGGATACCAATACTGCTTACTCACGGAAATTAAAACCAAAACAATAGGTAAGAAAAATAAAGAAACAGAACAAACAAGAGACACTATCTTTTCTGTTAAAGCTTGAGCATTGTGCATTGGTTACTTAATATACTGGAGCTTAAACTATTGAAATTTTTCCAGGAGAGTTTCTACAGAATTTGGCTCCTTGTTATTTCAGTGTTTGCCACTGAAGCATGGTGTTAAACTACTAGTCCCATCTGTGTGCCCATAAAATGGGTCAAAAAGCAGTAAGCCAGCAATAACGCCTTGCAGCTGAAAGTTCATGTTGAAAGTGTGACAGTTTATATGGAGAGGTGGTCTATTTATTAATTTATTTTTCTCATAGCCCTGCAGATGCCATCGTTGATGTGGCTCACCAGGGAGGCACAGGTGATGTCTGGTTGTTTGGATGTGCGTGTTCGTTGCACCCTCAGCATGTGCAGTCTCTCTCACTCTCCTGTCAAGTCGGTCCTGAGATGCTTGGAGTATCTATCCTGTTCTCTTGCAGAACCGCAGGGCGTGCCCAGGGAGCATTTTCCTTTGACAGTACCAGCCCAGACAAGGGCACCAACAACTCCTCATTATCCTGCTCATACTGTTAGAAATTACCTTAGTAGAAAAGGGGAAAAATATGCTTCCATCTTCTTTTCTCTTTCTCCTACTATGCTAATGATATGATTCTGTGATCAAGTTGCCTATTTCCCCTTGAATCAAAATATAGCTCCTTGAAATACTTTTTGATGCAATTATTTAATTTGCATTTATGTTACTGGTAACCTACCCCTCCTTCAAAAACTTTGATTCCAAGTTCTCAGTCTCATATTTTTTCTCTGAAATTACATATCTTTTATTTTCTTGAATCTTTAAATTCATCAGCAGCATGGACATATGATCAGTGACTTGTATCCGATTCAATGTCTTCACTCTAGACTTCGAGATAAATAGAATTCTCCATTTGCCACTAACATGTATGTGAAGAACAGCTCATAACATGATTGAATTCCATTGATTTTTCATAAAAGTTTAATAAGATGATGCAGGTCAAAAGCTTTAGAAAATTTGCAATAAATTCCTGTAGTGATCTGAACAAGACTTAGCGGGGAGAGCTAACACCAAAGGAATTTAAATACACATTGAATTATATGTAGGGTAACAATGATTTGAAACTTCTTCGTTAATCATTTTGAACATTGGACTTCAGATCATGAAGTTTATAAACTTGCATGGTTCTCCTTGTTACGTTTTGGTTTTGTTTACAGGTAGGTGACTTGCACATAAGTGCTTTAGTAGGCCACAGATCTCAGAAACATACTTCAATCGCTCCCCAGAAATGGAAACCTCAGGTTTACATGTGAGTAAATAATTTTGTTTTTTTCCCCACTTTCCCCTTAAATAGTTTACTAGTATTACATGACTATATTCAAATCAGGTGAGACTCCCTCTGTCCTAAGTTTTTAACTGAATCCAGGACAGCTGTCTAATAAATTTCCCTGAGCTCGTTGCAGTGCAAGTTAGACGATGTTTAAAAATTGTCTGTGTAAAATGCAGAATCAGTGGTGCATCAGTTACAGATGTTCTGTGGGCTTACAATATAGAAAACATGTCCACAGAAAGCCCTGATAGCTCCTCCAAGAGCTTAGAGGTTGTCCCCAGGGCCCATCCCCTCTTCTGTGCCAGTCTGGGAGCCCTGAGCAGCAGTGGGGGAAACCTTGTTTGGCATGTTGCAGCTGCCATGTTCATGGCTGTAGGCCAGAGTTGTGGGCTGAAGACTGGCTAATTCAGTCTGAGGAGTCATGCCTCAGGACATGAATTTTTGATAAACAGCAAAACCTTTTTATGGCTGAACTTTGTTCCCTGAACTTGCAGACTGAAGAGGAGCAGGATGTTTCTTGTATGGCAGCCGTTCTTACTGAAGAAGGGCTGCACCTAGGGTGGGCACAGCTCCCTTCTAGGGACTGCACAACCATACCTTGTAATGATGTCACATAGGTGTGGGTCCTGAGGGCTTCCAGTAAGAATGGGGGCTACACCTTGGAAATCTGTGTCTGGCTGTCTTTACTTCCCTTTTCAGTGACAGGAGGCATATTCTTCTTTCCTCCTGTGCTTAGTATTTGTCTTTTCCCAATTCTGGCAGGTGTATTGCCTGTTTTTTATCTCCACACTGAACTCCAGAGTTAGGTGCAGCTCTGCTTAGGTGGAAGGAGCAGCACAAGGATTTAAAACCTGTGTTTGGTCCCTGGCCCTGCTCCTGAAGCAAGCCAGGATTGATTTATTCCCTTTGCCTCTTTTAGTTTGATTAGCTCCTTTGCAGAAAAAACCCAAACCAAAACACCCTAAAACATCGTCACTCCTGCCTTTAAAGACTTATGCTGTCTTTGGTGTGCTTTGGGCTAGGAGTGCCATGAATTAAGATGAGGATTTAATATTAAATTTCAGTCTTGCCTGTAGCATGATAGTAGTTCCATACAGCTTTTTGGAAAAGCGTGCGCTATGTTGTTCTTGAATGCACTAAGAGTAGATTTCAATGCAAGTCAGGTATCTTGTTTAATCTGATCCTCAGGTTATCATTTTGAGATAATGTTTCTGATATAGGATATGGTAAAAGTCCTATCATTAGCTGATGTTTTTGTGTCAAATGTACTATACGGATGACCATGAAAAGGTGTGGAATTTTCTTTTGAATTTAAAATCACAAAACAGAGTTTGTTGAGAACTTCAGTAAGTTTTGGCCGCAGGTTTTGTGGCGTATGGCAATATCCTATTAAAGATAACCAAGAATGCCAGCTTTCATATGGATCCAAAAGAGTGAAGAATGAGCTTTGTGCTCCCTTGCTAGCTGGGCGGTAAGAGGGGGAAGAATGCAGTACATAAATCTAAGACCCTCTGCAAAGCATTCTTTATAGCTTCACTAAAGACCGCCAGCTAGCTCAGTGTTTGCTGTTGAAACCAAAGACACCTGAATATTCCTTAATGTACTGAAATGTCCCAGAGGTTCACCAGCAAGAATTGTGCACTTTCTGGTATGGCACACGTGTGTTAACGGTTCCCCTCTATTATCATCTTCATTGCTGTCCTATAGATGAAAAACCAGGCAATTCTCTATTTGCTTTATGCGCTGCCTGAGTTCAACAGCTATGTCCCAGAGTGATGCACGCAGTGCCAAGTACGAACCCAAAACTGGAGAGAGGATTCTGCAGGAGCTATAAATTCCCTCTACTCCAGAGGTTATTTCTGTACTCACTTTTGGTGTGCAGAACTGATTTCTGTGCTTGGATTAATGTTTAGGTTTTCTTTGTAGGTCTTTTTTTTTTCTAAAAACTAAACTGAAATCCTTCTGTTCACCTGTTAAATTTGTCAGTTCTGTATATTGTACAATATTTTTTTTTAAGGGGAGGAATTATTTTTGGAATTATAGTTCTTCAAGTGAAATGGTTATTTCCTCTATAACTTTTCCTATTAGAACCTTCAGAAAGACAGTCCAGCAATGGTTTAGGTGCTGGTATTTTACAATTAATATCTTATCTTTAAAACGTGTTTTCATAGAATTTTAATTTATCCAGTACAAATGTCAAACTCTAGATCTTTCCACAATATCTGTTGCTACTAAGACACTGTAATTTGTTATTACTTCAGCATCTGACCTGTTCTACATTTCCTTCATACAGGTATGTCTTGATGATGTTTCCATTACTATTTATTCTGATAGAGTGTATTTGTGTAAAGATTAGGACCTGGATCTGGTTAGCAGGTTTCAAAAGTCATCACCCTGGAGAGAGTGATACTTTAGCTATGTCAGTAAGCCAAGGTGGCTCACCAAGCAAAATAACATCTTCTGAGCTGGAGATGGACCCAGGAAAGGGATATGGAGGACAGGACTCTGTTGCCCACTGGTGGGTGGACAGTGCACATCTGGGCTGCTGCCTCCTGCCTTTGCTCCATCTCTGCTCTCGGGTGTAGCTGGAAGGACAGGGCCCTGTGGGTCACCTAGTCCTGTGATGCATGTTGGATACTGAGGACTAAGCTACTGGACAAGGTAGGAGATTAAAATAGTTTATTTTCCGTTTCTGCTTTGAACTCCTAAAATTGCTCTGTAGCTTTCCTCAAAGTCACTCAGATTGGATAGATTTTGTTTCTCCTTGTCCTCATATCTGTGAGTGGGGATTCATCTTGGTGAAATATTTTGAGGACCTACAGGGGGAAGGGGACTCTCTCTCTCTCTCTATATATATATATATATTCAGATCTGTTATACAGCAGTTGATTTTATACCAAACAAAGTTATTTTTATGGGGCCTTTCCCATCCTTTGAAAATGGAGCACCTCTTTTTGTTTGCTTGGTTGTATTTTCACATGAATCTCTTATTCTGCTAATGTGTGGGTAATTTTTTTTTCCTCTTCTGCAAAGTCCCTTTCAAATGTGTATGAGTAGCATTTATCCCTCTTCCAGTAGTGTTAGGGCTACTTATATTTTATGCTTCTGAAGGTTTTAGCACTGGGGGAAACTATAGAATGCTGTGTACCAAAGAAATAGAAGAATATTAATGTATTCAGATGAAGGGAAATAAAAATTGAATCCAAACTCACATTTGCCTGTAAATTATTAGAATCTGTACAAGTGTAATCTAATAGAAAGCAACATAACTGTATCTTAGGAATGACATACTTTATCCTGCATGCAAACAACAAAAAACATTTTTTCTTCAGAAATGGAGTTGATGCGTTAAGCAGGAAAAACAGTGTCTCTTACAGATTATATTAGACCATTGGAAAATATTAGTGTAGGAATCTTAGAGATAAGACCAGAAAAATTATTTTACATTCATAAGATCAACTTATTTATGTATAAATGTATTTTTTTTTATAGGGATTGAGTGTTTTTATCTTCAGCCAGACTCTTCCAAAGGATGAGCTGTGAACTGAGGATG
Organism: Baryphthengus martii; assembly: GCA_013396935.1. Classification (NCBI taxonomy): domain Eukaryota; kingdom Metazoa; phylum Chordata; class Aves; order Coraciiformes; family Momotidae; genus Baryphthengus; species Baryphthengus martii. Next base: position 309,103 of record VWZK01006344.1, on the reverse strand, counting down.
CAGTTAACTCAGGAAACAATAAGCACTGATTTCTATCAGAGGCTTCTGCATTATTTCCTTGTCTCCTCTTTGTCTTCTCTGTCCTCCCAGCCTTATCCCTCTTGCTTTCCCTATCCCTTCCTAGGAGTTCCTGTTCTTCTTATGTTGTCTCAGGTCTGCTCACTTGCCCATGGAGGTGGATCCTAATGCCCGCACATGGTGCTGACTTCCACAAGACTGTCTGAAGGTGAAGGAGCTCCAGGAGCCTTCAAGTTGACTGCAAACACTGGCAATGTTGGGCTCTTACCAGTAGCACAGCATCTTTGTGACCTAGTGTAACTTTCGCTGCCCTGAGCATAGACCAAGGACACCCAGAGAGGCTGCAAGAGATCTCAGCAGGTAGTGGGAAGGCCCAAAGAGAGCTGTCAAGCAGCAGTGACCTGTGTGCTGAATGCAGCCACCTCTCAACAACAGGAGCTTTGAGGGCACAGAAAAAGATGACAAAAAGAGCCTGGAAGCAGTGGATATGTATAAATAGGCCGTCTTCTCTGGTGGTAGAAATGTGCTGCCTTGGACATGCCATGGTATTGGATGGATGGGGAGAATGTCCCTGTAAAGGAGGCTTGGCTTAATCCTGGGGTGTTCTCAGGAACTTCAGCGAAGTGCTTTAAAATTAAATGTGTTCTTGTTTCCTATCTGGGAAGAGCTGTGCTCTTAAGAGACAGGCAGCTCTTTGCATGTATCTAAGCTGATGTCTCTGGTGCCAGGGAAGGAGGAGCCCAGTGAGCATGGGGCTGAGGAAAGGGAATGCAGCTGAAGGCTTTGTATATGTTACTATTGTTTTCGGCAATAATTGAAGCACCTGCATAATTGTGTTTGAAATGTTTTAAGTAAAATTAATGAATAATTTATGAATAGAAGGAAAAATTTATATTGTGACCATAAAACCAGTTTTGGATTAAGCTTTGAACTTTCACCTTTGTATGTCAGGCTTCATCATCCCAAAGAACAACCAAACAGCTTTCATTAATTTTTATTTCCCTTTTACTGTGTAATTGGCATGATCAGTTTGTCAGGTGTGGGATGCTAGTCCATGGAGTGACAGGCACCTTTCCTCATTCAGCCCCTGTGCAGAATTCCCTCCTGCCACCAGTCTTTGAGCCTGGGAGATGAGTACTCCCAAGGTGTATCAGGAGAGATGGAGAAAAAAAGATTTGTTTATCCCTCAAAACAGAAGCAAGCAAATATCAAAATATCTGAAAGCCTCTAAGACCTTATCTGAAAGAGGGAGCTTCAGATACAATGTTCACCTTTACTGATGCTTTTAAGCGCTCCATGTCCATACTCCAGTTTTGTCTTTTGCTTATGCTAGAAGAGTGACAGCAACAGAGAATCGCTGTTCTGACATTTTCCATTGTTGATATTGCTTGGGTTTAGTTTTTCTGCAAGATCTTTGAGGAAAACATTTCCTTCTCATTTTCTTTCATGTTATTTGTGAGGATTTTTTTTTCTTTTCTTTCTGTGTGTTTGTTTGTGTTTTTTCTGTTTGTTTCCAGATGATAATTTTTTTCTCATTTTTGTCTTTATTTTAGTGCAGGTGCTTTGTTTTCACTTTTATACTTTCTCTTCTGTTACGTTCCACCTCATGTTCTGATTTTGACCTTTGATCTTTTGCAAAATACCCCTTCCCCAAAGCCATATGCCTACATAACCTGATTTAATTTGTAGGCATATAGACTCATTTGTTAGATTCTTTTTGGCATAGTTTTGGCAATCATGCAAGAAGACATCTAGAGGAGACCTACATGTACTGTGTGAACAGCAGAATGCAATTCTTTTATATCAGAGAAATTAAAGTGTGATTTATTTGTACAAACATAGCCTGTATTGCTAGGTGGTTGGTGTTACTGTCCCCACTGACTAAAGTGTCATAATATCATGGAAACATATGTGATACAGATGATCAGTTAAAGCCTTTCTGAAAGGAACTGAAACAGGGTGGAAGGCCTCTTTGTAAGACAATGTCCTCCCTCCCCACCCCCCATCTTTCTGCAAGTGATCTTTGTTAGTAATTTAGCATATATCTCGCTAGTATGTTCTATGTTGCTGTCATGAAAAGAATAACTAAGAGATTAAATTTGCATTTCATTAAGGTTCTCCATAGATTGCCAGTAGAGGAGAGAGACTGGTGGGTAGTGCGGGATGTGTGAGCAATTTGGTAAGTACACACCTTACTGTTTTGGTAGGTTTTTTGATACATCACTGCAAATGGGAGCTGAATGTTTGAAGTAGGGAATCGTTTTGAAATAAATTTCTTCTCTTCTTCAGCAGCCCTTTTTGAGGAATGTTGTCTTTAAGAAACCTTTCATTTTATAGAGCTGTTGCTGGCCATTTTAAGGAGGAGCTAGTTGTGTGCGGCAGAATGAATGATCACTTCTGCTTTCCCTAGCCCTGTGCATAGAATCTGAAGGTAGCAAGTAGGTACACACCAGGGCTCCCCTCCTCTCCAACTATGTGTAGCTCAGCAAAATAATCCACGCTGTGGTTTAGGGTGTGATTTAGGTAGTGGATTAGGAAATACCTTCTTAGGAATATCTGTATTTATCAGTATATAACTACAGTCCCTAGTGAACACTGTTATTTCTGAGAAATTAGAAGTAAATAAACAAAATACCCAAACTCATATAATATACGTAAGTTTAAAAAAATGCAAAACTTACATTGAGAGCTTTCTAGCTGTTGCTATGTTTTGGGGTAATACTTTGTCCAAGATACGGCACTGCTGTGATATATTAAACTAATACATCATAAGAGTGTCATAGCTTTGATGATGTATTAATGTAATACATCATTAAGGTGCCGCTGCTCTTACGATGCATTACTCAGAACATTACCAACTGGTTGGGTTAGCACGCAAGCATCTATGTGTGTGAAGTAGTGTTTCTATACCTAAACTTATTGCGAAACTTAAAAAAAAATCTTGCATGTGTAAGAAGTAATTAGGAAGATCTGGAAACCAGGAGCTTCTGAAGAAAGAGTTGAACTGGTTGAGACCAAAACTGAGGTCAGAGCTGTGTGCTTGCAAAATCTCGGTCTGAATGTACAAAAAAATATAAGGAGAAACTGCATTTACTGGAACCAATGGCACATTTTCATTCTTTTTCAGCTAGTAACATGATACGTGCTATAATACGTGAGTAAGTTCAGCATTTTTCTGAAATGTCTTGACATGATTTTCTTCCAGGGTACCTTTTGCAATTTGCCTTACATCTTGCAATTCATTATAATATTTTCTGGGAAAATTAGGTTGAACAGATTTTATGCAGACATAAAAACTCTTTTGCCTTGCCTTGCCTTTTTTTTTGTTAAATATTTTTTTATTGTGTATGTCAGCCATTTCTTGTTTCAGAAAGGAAAGGAGGATAGGTTCTGGTAAGCAGTGACTGTCTTTCAACAGAGTTTGGTCTTACCATATTTTAAGACATACCCAGTTTTGGACGAGCTTTGGAGAAACATTCTGAAACAAACTGAAAAATCCCCTTCACCCTGAACTGGATATCAAACTTGGACAAAAAGTATTATAAACCATGTTAAATACTGGTGTTAAATACTTATCTCCTCATTTTCTAATAAAAAGGCTTTAGGTGTTAAGTGTGGCTTTATCCTTATGAGCTGTTTCTTGCGGCCTTTAACTGCACTGTAATGTAGTGCTTGTTATGGATATTATTGACTGCATGTTATGCCCTTGAATGGGCTGTATTTATTACCTGGTTTTGTTGAAAACCCAGCTCACGAATGCTCTGGTCTTGCAATGGTACATATTTACTAAATTTAAATATTGCTGTTTAATCTCTTTTTTTTTGTCATTCATGGGACTCAGTGCAAGGCTTGCCCATTGATTTTT
>VWZK01006344.1:287881-305191 GCA_013396935.1 Baryphthengus martii | reverse complement strand
TTTTTTTTTTTTTTTTCCCCTCTACCATGTTTAGAAACAGAAGGATGCAGAAGCAGATGTAAAATACCATTCTTTGCTGAACCCATTGAGGGGGAAGTTCAGGAACAGTTCCAGGCACTGAAAAACAACCTTTCCAGTATAAATTACTCTCTTGTTCTTTATGATGAGAGACATAAAATATCCAGTGTTAAAAGTTGCATTTCTCAAATTTCACCCCAAGCAATATTTGTGTACCTTTCCCCACGTTTTTACATCACAGTATCATGACCACTAGATGGCATTGACATTGTTAGTGTAAGTAGGGAGGAGGAGGAGGATGTTCAAACCTCTTCCCTTCAATGGCCCCCATCTTCCTTCCTGCCATTCAAGAAGGGCAACCAGATGCGAAAATTCTCAAGTTATTGGCTTTGATGGCAACTCAAGTAGTGTATCGGGAGTGACTGTGATAGCTCACGGGCAGTTCAAGGGTTGGCATATTTTGTGACAAGAAGCAGTTCCTAGAGCTAACAGATGTTGCCTTGCTAGTCTTTGCATGCTTGGGAGGGTCTGCTGCTGTGTGTATTGTTTCTGTTTCAGAACTTGATGTCAACTGATATCAAGTGATTACCTCTGGGACCAAGGTGGCATCTTGCGAGACATGGGAACTTGGCATCTCCTTAGTGATGCCCTAGACCTCCTTTAAAGGTCCTTTCCAACCCAAATCATTCTATGATAGTAAAAGTTTGCTTCCACTAATCCTGTTTCTTTTGAGATGGCTGTGAAAAAGGGCTATGAAAGCCTTTTGTGCTTCGTGATACAGGAGGATGAGATCACAGAAGATCCACAATCCCCTTCAAGAAATGTGCCAATTAAAATATCGTAGGTGGGTTCCTCCCCTTAAATTTGCATTATTTATGGCATTTACATATCATAAGTAGCAAATGAATTGTTTAAGAAACAATATTTGTGTTCCTCCAATATAGCAGTGTATTTTATACAAATAGCTGTAGTCTTTGACTGGGGAGTTATTTATAACCTACTATTAGAGGTAATTATTTTATTAATGATTTAGTGACGTGACACCAGACTTGGAGCAGATATGTAAATTGATTCTCAGAAAACAGTGAGTTTTGGTTTGTGATTCTTATCTAGTTTTTGCTGATTAAAATTAAGGCAGGAAGTGGCATAAGAATGAAAGTATCATAGCCTGAAAAACTGAGAGGCAACAAAGCAACTGAACTGCTTTATATGGGTAGTAATAGAGAAGCATGAGAACAGGGCTGTCTCTTGCTTGCTATTCCTTTCTTAAGCATTAAACTCTTTCAAATGCATGTTGTGGTAGTAGCTAGGTACTGAGCCAGGTCAGGGCTGTGTCATGCTAGTGAAAATCACACAGCTTCCTGCACAGTGGATGAAGTTTGATTTTTTTTTTTTTTTTTTTAAACTGTCATAGAGATATCAGTGATATTATTGGAGAGCAGTACGTTCCAATTGTAGACATGCTGTATTTCAACCTCTCTGAACACAAAAACATTCCCTGCTAAGGCAAAGTGATAGAAGAACTAATGGAAATGGTTTGACATTGCATGTTGCTGCCTCACTCTTAATGTACTTACCCTGTGCTGCATCAGCCAGAGCTGGAGTGTCAGCACACTTTCTCTGTTAGAAATACGCTGTTTCGAAGAAAAAGAAAAAAACCTGAGCTGTAAGAGCTATGCTCTGTTGCTTTACCCTTTGCTTGACTATATGTCACCGGTCACAGGACGATGCAGCAGTCCATGTGGGTGTATTTGAAATGTCATGTGTCCCTCTGAAACAGATTCCTCTCTGAGGAAGCTATGAATTTGAGGCATGTAGAGGCCCTCCTCGAGAGTTCTGTAGTTTGCTCCAGCATCCACAGCTTAGTTCATCAGGAAAGCCTTGGGGGTGTCAAAGAAGAAAGGAGACCCAGTCTTACCTGTAGCTGAACTAGGAAGTCCAAAGCAGAATTTTCTTAGGGCTGTATTACCAGATTAGTCTTCTTTCTCCAAGGAAAGTTGGAAGTTGTGTTTCCAGGACTGTGTCTCTTCGTGTATAGCTGGATTTAGTTACTACATTGTCGACACATTTGCTTTAATATTGTAAAATAATCCATTACCTCTCACTCTGGTTTCACAGGTTTAATGTTTCTAAACCAGCAAATGTGTGATGATTTCCTTCCCAGCCATGGCTTTTGGCTGCAGCTGAGCACAGTCACACTCTGCTTGCTGCCCCAATGAGCACTGGCAAGGGACGGTCAGACAATCTTCTGAGGGAACATTTTAGAGCAGAGAAGGAGCATGGGGAGGGACTGGTGGCCTCTGTTACTACTTACATGAAGAGATACCTCTGTTACCTGTGAGAAGCACAAACTTCTGATAACGTTATAGGGGATATTGTCTCACTTTTGGAAAGAAATTATGTAACGTGCATTTTAATGGATTTGTCTGGCTCTACTGCAAGGTTGCGATGGATTTGGAGTTGAATTCTCAAAAATCTGTGAAACTTGGCACTTTCATTGTAGTAGTACAATGTGGGGGCCTGGCAAACTTTGTAACATAAATTTATTGATATCTGTGCTGGTTGTACATGCCATTGACCTAAGTATTGTTGCAGCTCTGACAGTGGCAGTGTGTGGTCTTCCTGAAAATGTCTGAAGTTATTATGTGTAGTACTAGAAACTGCCATGTATCCCTCTTTAAAAAGAGAGGCTGGTTTGGGAAATCAAAAGAGCTCATTTTTTTATCTATTATCTTCACAAGGAGTTCCTGATAACTATAACTGTTGACCCAATGAGCCAAGTACCTCCATCAAATGTTTCACTTAATGATGTCTCTTATTACAGTTCAGCGACTCGATAGACTGAGTATCTGCATGGTGAACTCAGTGCCTCCGAAAGCTAAGCAGTAAAACTTTCTGCACATCAAGTACTGTGAAAATGTTCTCCCATGACTCAAATAGGTCCTTTTTTTTTAGTGTAGCTTAGAAAAAATTACACAATAGCAAAACAAATCAGGAGAATCGGTGACCACAAACATGCGGGTAATAAAGATCGGTGTGCTCAGCAGAGATGTTTTACAGTGTATCGGTATCACAAACCACATCTCTCTGCTCAGAACTTCAACAGCAAATACAGAAATGAGACCCGTTTCTAAACTAGTTGCTAAGTTTTATATTTGGTAGTGATTATTCTCTTAAATGCAGTTCTACTTGGGCTGCATTTTTTTTTTTTCCCACTGACTACATGCAATGCTTCTCCCTCCTAGCTCTTGTAGTAGAATGCACTCTTGGATTGATTAGCTTGTGGAGTTTACATTTTGTGGTGAGTTGAAAAAAATAGAAACCAAATAATCTAGGTTATGGGCTGTGGAAATAAACTCTTGTTTAATAAAGTAAATTGACTGCCCTGAATCATTTTCAGCTTCTTTCTTTTCTCTAATTGGAATTACTTACTTTGTTTACATTTCTGTGTGGCTTTGCACAGCTTCTCTTAAAGCCTTGCCTTTTAACTTCTCTATTCTAACTAATTTGTGCAACAGGCCTGCAAACTACCTTCTGACAGCTCAGCCTGTGAAAGGAGGATTTCTATCAGCAATGTCTCACTGGTTGTACCCATTATACATGTGCCATGTAAGTGCTGCTTGTAAATCAACCTGGGCTGGGGCACAGAGATCCTTTTGTAGTTTCTCAGGTATATGGTGCCTATAGGAATGAGGCATGGCAAAGGTCTAAAAGTCAGAATTTTTATTTCTGGTTAAGTTCAGATCCTTAAGATCAGTTTAGTAATACAAGCTCAGTTTCTTGGAAAAGGCCATGCTTAGTTTTATGTCAATAAAAGAAGTATAAGTGTATTTGGCTTCATGTCAGAAACAGGAATTCAGAGAGTCTGAAAAACCTTTGAAGATTGTTACAGCTGTAATTGGTGTGTTTTGTCTTGGGTGGAGAATTTGAAAGGTTTATTTCAAGAATATACACTTTTAAGGGCAGGAACTGTTACTCATCTGTGTTTGGAAAGAAGCACCAACACAATCTGGATAACAATAATACTACAGAAGGCTGAAAGAACAATTAAAGAGTGGAAATAATGATCTAAGGGAGAAACACTTAACTTAGCAGACCAATGACTGCACATCATGTGTTTAGGGAAACTAGAGGGGAGAGAGAGACCAAGAGAGTTGTTAGAGAGGCTAATACCCTCAGAAAAACCATGCTGAAATATCTTCTTACATTTGATTGAAATTATATCAAATAACTTGAAGAAAAAGCCTTTGAAATGTAAAGAGGGAATTTGTCTTCATTTGTGTTTACTCCCAGGAGAGCTTGCCTCGTTCTTTGAGGTTTTCTCTTTTTTTTTTCCTTAGTACCTTGAGATAAGGAGAGTCTGCCAATAAAACACCATCCCCAAAGCCAAGCTTTATTTGTGAATGCCAGGAGATGTGCACGAAAGCTGCCTTCTGCCTGGTAAATGCAACCTCTCCAGGCTGCCCCTCTGGAGCAGCCTGGGTGCTCTCAAGGCAGCCAGTCTCCCTCCAGAGTGGATACACTAGCAACACCTCCTGTCCTAATGGCACTTATCAAATATTCCCTGTGTTTGTTACAGATTTGAAATGTTACTCTGACAAATAATTACGTTTCTGGAACAGCACAGGATGTAGGTCAGCCCTGGCTGTGTGTTACAGGTGGGAAGATTGAGCCAGCACGTCCCAGGGATTTTCCAGGATTATGGGGGAGTTTGTGACTGAAGAGAATTAGCGATTCCTGGATTGTCTGCTCAGAATCTCTAGGAAGCACCTCATACAAGCTGAGTTACAGACCTGAGCCTCAAATACTTCATAACTAATAGACCTATTGAAATATAACAGATTTTTATTTATTTATTTAAATAAGTGGCTTGAGCCTTTTGCTCTCTTAGCTGTCTTCTGGAACACATCAAGTATGTCTGTACATACACTCTTCTCTTAAAACAATTCTTTACAGTACAAACAAATTATTGTTTTCTTCCTGACTACATTAGTTTTTATTGTATTACTTATGTCTTTCATGAGAAAGCATTAAAACAAAGCAGAACCACTACAAAGTAACTACCAGGAAGAAAACAGGGTTTTTCTAGTGTCCTTGGCCTCGACTTTATCGCCCTAAAGTGATCACTTCCTTTCTGGAGCTTTTTGTCTTGTTTTGTGTATATTATTTCTGTGTGTAGTTGTTCACATGAAATCAAACTCCAAACAGTGCCAAAATGTAAATTTAACAAATTAGGTGAGAGGTAAATTGGGGTGAAGCTTAGAGCATCAGTACAGCGATCCTTTAATAAACCAGTTATAGTGTAAATATTTGGAAATATCTGTTATTAAAGTTCTGCTGTTTTCTTCACAACTCCTGTACTCAATCAATAGACAATGATTCCCCATTATTGGTTACTTCCAAGTATATAAATGGTGTAACAGAGCAGCAGATAGTCTCCCTCAATCTACCTGCTCTGTCTATTCACAGGCTGGTAACCCTGGCCACCCATGTGCTGCACCATCATACACGGAGCTGTCAAGCTGTGCAGTGCTCACCTGCAGCAAGTGCCCCTGTTGCCTCCTTGGAGTTGTTGCTCGGCTCTGAACAAAACAGTATTACTGAAACACTGTTGATGCTGCTTCACCAGACTTCCTCAGTACCCTGTCACAGCAGATGAGATACCAGCCAGTTTTTCTGACAGCAAGGAAAGGTGTCCCTGTCATCCCAGAAAGTACAGTGCATTTTCTTTTTTTCCTGCTGGATGCCTAAGGAGTAAAGTTGTGTCAGTCTGATATATAAAAATAACAAAGAAAAAAAAACAAGAAAAATTTTGTTCCCGTTACTCTTTTTGGCAAAGGCGCTTTTCTTGGTTATGTTGAATATTGCTAAGTGTGTCATTGGAACAAAGAAGCCTGTATGAAAATAATTTAATCCTAGCCCTGCTTCCACTCCTCTGTTTAGATTCCATCATTAATATTTATGTGCAGTTCTTGAACTGAAATTCTTGGATGTTTCCTATTTTCCCCTCTGAAAACAATGTTTGGTAAGAACTGTTGATTAGTTGGATCTGTAGAGCAAGTCATTGCAAGCCAAGACATAGTGGACAGACCGGTGACTTTGTCTTGCTTTTGGCCGAGGTTTCTTCAGCCTGGTCTGAAGCAGTTGCTTTCCTGTTTTGACATTTGTGGTCGCTTTGCTGCTTTGAAACATGGAGACAATATTCTGTCCTTGACCCTTCCCCTTCCCCAAAATATAGGTAACTCTCCTGAAAATATTGATGCGTCGAGTAAAGTTGACTTGTGAGTTTTGTTCATAATAAAATTTAGAAAAAAAGTAAATAAAGCAAAAATGTGTAGCATGAATTGGGGTGGAGGGAATCTGAATGCTATGAAAGGAGTGGAAAGGTAGCCAGAGGCTCACGTGAAGAGCAAGGGCTGTCACTGTGAGGGAGCGAGGAAGATCAGCTGGATTTTTAGTATATGTAAGTGAGCAGAGAAGGAAAGCTAACATAAAGAAACAACAATCATGAAATGAGGCCCAGCCCCACCTTCTCCAGGATCAGTGCCTCTCTCAGCTTCAGGGCCTGAGGTTCTGCACGCAGAGACATGCACATCTTGGCGAGGAGGTTGCAACTGCAAATCCAAGTGTGTGGGACTCACGAGAATTTCCTCTTAGGAAGAGTAGGACATAGCTGTAGAATATTTCAACTGAATTTGCTAAGTGAAAAAACAATTTGACTTAGTTTGTGAGGCAGCTGTAATGTTTGATTTTAAATAAAAACATAATCCAATAATAAGCTTCCGTTTTCACAGCATGAGTTGAAAGAATTGATTAAACATATTCAATCAATTATTCCATGCTGGTTTTTATCTGAAATTTATATACACTGTAAAATGAAACTATGTTTATCAAATAAAAATGAAAACCAGTATCACTTACTGTGGCAGGTCCCTAAAATACATAAATAATAATTTATTCAGGCCTTGTTAATACTTCAAAGCAATGATAATAATCCAGTATATTTTATTTAGTTTTTTTCCTTTAGATTAAAAGTGAATCAAGATTAAATATTTATGAAACATAAATATCCTTGTGTCTCCTCCATGTCCATGTGCTTCCTTTTTATTTTCTACTGGAGCTAGTCCTCCTGTGTTAACTCTTTTGCTTTCTACTGTAGTTTGTGTACTGTTCATAATAGACATTTACAGCACTCGGTATTTCTTCCTGTGGAATTCCAATGCAGGCAGTCCTACCGGCCTTCTTTTAACATACAGCCATGATGTGCTGCTTTGCTATGGAAAGCAGAGCGCTTTGAAGAACTTCCCTTCTTTGATATACGTAGGTTGAGATCAAGCTGTAAAGAGCAGGACAGTGATGTAGTGCAAAACAGAAATGCCACGATATTGATTAGAAAGGCCTGCCTCACTTTGCTGTTATTCTGCACCAACACTCTTCTGCTTACACAAGTGGAAGGACACGACTGTGAAACAGGAATCGAGCCGCACAGATGACTGAAGCTTGGTTTCCCCTGGGGAACAGCGTGTCATGAAATATTTTATATAGGAACGGAAGTACTGCATGTTGGAATGTGCTTTAGGAATTCCCATAGGTGGCATGTGGCGTGTGTGCATATGTCTGTAGGCATGCCAGCAGCTACTGAACAACCATCAGCAGTTTCTGTTGTACAAACAGTGACTTGTTTGGGGGTCCTTTCCAAAAACACACTTTATTCCCTCTGGTGCAGAGTCCCTCATTTACTATGTAATTGCAAGTGACAGCCTGGATTGGCAGTATCCAGCAAACATTCAGCAGCATCAGTCGCCGGGTGATTGACATGCATGCTGCACAGGGAGACTCTTGCTCTGTAAAGGTTTTGATTTGCAGCAGCATGATAACTGGAAGAGTCCCAAAATCCTACATCTCAAGCTAAAAGTCATTTCACCCTTTTACAGAGAATTTACTGAAGCATAGAAAGAACAAGATGTGAATGGACAAAATTGTGACTCCAATGCTATTTTTTTTTTCTGCTGTTTGTTTCATCCTGTGCTTTAGTACTAACCAATGTTAAAACCTGTAGACCTTACTGAGGCAGGGCACCAGCGGTCTGAGCAGGGCACTACAGCTGAGCCACCATGAATACAGACAGCATCAGGAGTCTGCATTCCACCATCTTGCTTTATCTTGCTTCTGAATTACCCACTTGGGTGTGCACAGGACATGCATAGCAGAAGCTGCCATTGGCCAGATTGGTAATCTAGGAATAAAGGAAGATACAGTGAATAGGAAACAAGGGTCAGGACCTTCTTGGGATCATGGTGAAAATTAACCTAGCATTGCAAGCCCAAGGCTGCATGCCAGACTTGAAGATTGTCAATACATTGGAGAGGGTTTTGTTCTGCGGAGGAGCAAAAATAAGAGGTTTGAAAAGTATGTTTGGTGAAGGTAAGCTTTGTCTTGCCCCACTGATGTGTGTCAGACCAGATTATATCTGTCAAGTAGTTTCTAGTGTTGCTCTCTTCAGTTTAGATCCACTAACATCAGGGTCCTCTTCTGCCTTTATCGTTTAGCAGAGGTTTTTCATATTGTCAGCCCATTACCCTTAGAAAACAAATCTTTTCTCTACAGGGTTACATGCAACTGAAATTGCTGAACTGGCACGTAAGTATTTGGGCTCATCCCAGCATCACAGGATTATATAGCTCTAGGATCAGATTACCCAAAACATATATCTGTCATTTTCTGGGCTTGCTGTTAGTTTAGTGCTCTTTGCCATTCCAAATTCCAGTAGACGCACATGTATAGAAATTCACTGGAAAACAACAACTACTTCTATACCAGTGAAGGTAGAAGTATTTTGTGATGTATCTGAACTATGGGCTTCAAATTAGGGGTTAATGAAAGTGTTATTCAGTATTCCAGGAAATTGTCAAGATCACTAAGTATTGTACTGGCTTGACCTGTGTTACGCTGAACTCACTCTTTCCATGTTTCCAATAAAAACATACAGCAGATTGTTCCAGAACCAGTGTCAAACTCAGTTAAAAATAAATCCCCTCATCATTGGAACATGTAGTGTAGATACTAAATATATTGCCCAAAAATATATCTCTCATAAAGAAAACTACCTAAAATATAGAAATAAAACTTTGAAATCTCCCCTGGGTCTTACACAAAATCATGGTTTCCAGTTATGATTCCTAAAAGTTAAAATAATCCTTCCTCACTTGTAAAGCGCATAATCCTATTTGGTTTTATTGCAACACTGAACCAGCTTTCTTTCGTTCAAGAGCAGGATTTGTAAATAACTAATTATAGTCCTGTTTTTTTCTGCTTGAAGCATTAACATTTGGCACCTCAGAGAACAGCCCCTTTTCAACTACCAGACAGTTCAGGGAAGGTAGTGGACTCAGTCTCAAAACAGTAGGGTACCGCTGACAAGCTCTTTTGGACCACTTCATCCCCTGCTCTTGAAACAGCAATCAGATGAGCCAGAGGGCAACTTTAGGAAAATATTTTTCTCTAGTAGCAAGTAACATCTGCCTCCTTGGCAGCCTCCGCTGGCAGTTGTGTTGGAAGCCGTGGGTTTGCCCCTGGCCCTGCCGCGTATTTACATTGCTGAGAGGTTATCCTGAGCTCTGCTGGATCCTGTTACCTGATTTTCTTTTGTTCTGTCATTTACCCTGACTGATGCTTTGTCTGCTTAACCATTTCTGGGTACAATGTAAAGCAAAAATTAAGTGTGCAGTATGAGATGAAAGGTATTAATTTGAAAGCATTAATTTGAAAGTATTAACTGGTAAATTCCTTTTTGATTAGAGATTCAGCTTTTCTAATCTATTTAGCTGTATTTATTTTGCTTCAGCCTAGGCAATTTCACCATCTCTGTCTAAGCTTTTGAAGGTGCCGCACTCTACATTTGTGTCTTCTGCTCTGCATCAATTTCTCTTTGGTGCTTTTATTTCTCCTGCATTTCACTCTGCTTTTCTGAGTCACTGGATTTTGACTGGTGCTTCATTTCAGTGATGGTGATATGGTGATATTATAAAGACAATTATAAAATAATCAGCATGGGCATATCAATATTTATTGAAGTACTGAAAAAAAAAAAATTCCATTTGCGATGAGAAACTCCTGGCAAGAACTGACATGACAATATGTATTTCACCGATACAGTAAGAGAACTTCAACTTCAACAAGTAACTCACTGCACATTCTAAAAGTTGCATGGATTTCAATCCAAGGCAGCTGGAGAACATCTGTAATACAAATAGTCAGACTTTACAGATTGTCTGTTTACAAACACAGAACAACTATAATAAACCAGCCAAAGCTAAACCCTTTGAATTTTAGTCTGCTTTTACTATTATGTCCTGTAATCAATAAGGCAGTCAGAAGTAAATGTCTGGTTACGAAGTAGTTAACGATTAACATGAGGGGTGGGTTTTTTTGGTGATTTTTGTTTTGTTTTGTTCAGTACTTTGGGCAATCTGGTGAGATTCTTGGAACCACAGATGTGGGCAAATATATGTTAGTTTATCTGAAATTGTTTCCATTACACTGTATGAGAAATTATTCTCTTCTTCTGTGTTCCTATTTTAATTATTTTGTCCCATATATGGATAATGATGCTGTGAATACAGTGGACAACAATTTTTTTTTTTAGGCTTTTTTCTTGACATTCAGTGAGATTCACTGTACCATTTCAATAGAAAAAAAAAATACAGGATGCAAACACTTGAAATATGCTTTGTTTTTCTTTAAAAAGGAAAAGAATAACCACACTTATGTTGTACATGTGGGTAAAGATATTTCACAGCCACTGTCAATTGCCACCTACATCCTACTTGCAGTTAGTTTAGTTTGTTTGAGTGAGAATGCTTGCATGTCTGTGCTGTGGGATGACTAAGGGAGCTCTGCTTGGTTTGCTTTTGGTCCGTACGACAGTACGTGTGTTCTGTGATATAAGACAGGCATTTAGGCGTTGCAGACTCTAGGCTTCGCTGTGTTTGTACCCTATGCATGGACAGAATATTAGAGCTGATCAATACAGGTGATTTAAAACAGTGTCCTTTATACTAATGCAGATGTAATAACTGATGTCTTTGGTATACAATGCATGAACGGTTGGAAAAAAAAAGTAAGAGAAATGCACCTTTCCAAATTCACATGAAACAGAAAAAGCTATAACTCACATAATTTACAATAGATTTAAATAAACTACGTTTAGGATTATGAAGATTTACAGACATTTAATCAAGTGAATGATCGTAATTTGAAAAGACCCTTGTGTGTCCCTGAACTATGTTCCACTAAGTTGAAGACATGCTACAGTAAACACATATATTTGGCTTCTTCATTCTGGCTATATCTTATATAAAGATGAAACCAAAGAACAATAAATTAGCATAATAATTGTCTACAGTGAAAACTATCATATACAATATAAATAAACTATTAAAAGCTAGCAATCTTCATGAAAAAAATTAAAGGATTAGGATTTTATACAGTTTCTACAAATGATTGTGCAGCCGATAATCTCAAAAATTAAAGTCAAAATGAAATAACCCTATTGATTTTAGTGTCTCACGACATACAGTAATTAAGTACTGGTAAAATAATTACCAATTTAAAAGAAATAATAAGGAAATCACTGCTCTGCAATTTTATCACAGTTTTTTCCCCACAGGACCT
Organism: Baryphthengus martii; assembly: GCA_013396935.1. NCBI lineage: Eukaryota > Metazoa > Chordata > Aves > Coraciiformes > Momotidae > Baryphthengus > Baryphthengus martii. Next base: position 293,500 of record VWZK01006344.1, on the reverse strand, counting down.
AAAGAATGTAAACACTATGTTTTTGTTAATGTTAAAGATTAATACTTTATTTTAAACATATGTTGATCCACACCTGCAGTTACCTTTAAGGGTAAAGAAATAAGGCAAGACTTATAACTGTGGCACTGCATGTTAATACTGATATCTTCACTTGGACCGAGAGAAAATTGTTTGTTCTTCTCTAATATTTGTTCTGCAGCAGACTTTGGCCTACATAGACATAGCAGTATCACTCTTCTTTCTTTGCATAAAAGGTCTGTATTACTCAACTTTGAAAACAAAAAGGTTCATTAGATATTGGATGTTTGAGTTGAAATCTAGTTTCTTAATTACTGGCAATTTGAAAGATAATTTCTTAATAAACTCCATGGCGTTATCAGGTCATACAATTATGTGGTCTATTCTTGAATCATTAAATGCATTTATTTTAAATTTTGTTTTTAGTTTTTTAACATCAGTATTTGGTGTCCTAAAAGTTTGTTTGTTTTGTCAAAGAAGCTATTGTTTACGATGGCTAAAATATCTCCATTTCCTTTATTTGGAAATGGCCATGACTATATAGCAAAGCTGTGTTTTAGCCATTGCCCTAGGTAAGTATATAATTGAATTGCCTAATTTGTTTTTGAGTATTTATCTTAGCTATGTAATAGCTATCCAATAACAGTAGTGAGAGGGATACTGCCTGATAGAACAACAGGAACACGTGACAAAACGAACTTCAGAACATAGTAAGAATGCCAAGCTAGCTGGATAACAGAATCTTCATAGTAGCGATTTGCAAGCCTGAGAGGCCAACCGTCAAAACCAGCCTCTTAGGATTTGATGGCGATACTACATAGCACATGGCCTACGCCAGCTCTCTTACAGGTTATTGAATGGATACCACAGCTTTTATCACAGAAGAAGTGAGTGTTGGGTCCTTGGAAGGATAACAGAAGATGCTATAGATGCAGTTTTGCATCTGCTATAACTGGTTTAGAAGTCCTGCTATACAGTGAAGGAATTTAGTGCACTCAAATTCCCCACTACTGTAGCTTGATAATACGGATCAGGTTTTTTTCTCCTAAGTTTCTTCATATTGGCAATCAGTAGAGTTAAATACACGAGAATTATTCTGTCCTTTCTCACGTTGACGTTGGTGATAGTATCCACTTGGTAAGTTCACTTCATTCCAGTATAAAGTCTTATATAGATTCCTTTGGGGATGTGTAGCATATGATTCACAGTTTGCAATACAAATACCCTGATACATCACTTATTTACTATTAGCATTTGATTATTATACCATTTTGCAAAGTCTTAAAACCATGTTTTAATTAGTGTTGCTTGGAGCAGTTCAGAATATATTTTTTTTTCCTTGAAAGCAGAAGCTGTAATGGGTATAATTTATGCTCTTTTTGCATGCAGCATTTCAATGAGAAGGTTATTACACGGCACATCCCCGTTCAGGTGTTTGTAATAGAGGTATTCTTCAGCCTGCATACTGATGGCCCGGATTTCTGGTAGTCGCAGGAGAAGCTGCCCGAATTTGTCTGTTTGCTGTGGGTAATTACACATTGTGTAGTCCAGCAGAGCAGCATTGACTTGTTCCTGAACACCTTCCACAAGCTGGAAGTTCTCAAGATTTTTGACATCTGAATGATAATAAAAAAAAGTAACAACAGTTCAGTTGCATTTTAATTTCTGTTTACGAAGGCAGTGTTTCGCTAAATGGATGTATTTTTGTTTCCTCCTGACAAAAGCACACTTTACAAGCTGCTGAATATTCAGTGAACCCTTTTGCCAACTTTCCTGGGAAAATGATTACAAAAGAGCTTTAGCAGAGTGTCTTGTTGAAATTCTGCATATACTTCAAATCAATTAGACACCAATGGAGTCTGAGCAAGGTCAGCTCTTTTCCTAGCTTACAAAAAGAAAGGTTGAGGATTCCTAAAGTACAAGACCATAATATATTGCTAGCAAATGAGTCCCGAGAGGAAGCGCTATCTTTAACCTACTATGTTACACAATTCATATAATTCTGTATTAATTTTTCTGACCCAAGGTGAAATCTGTGTCCAGGGTATGATGTAGTTAATTCTAATAAAAAGTGACAGGGTTCTTGTTTCTGTTTGACATTTTCTAAATGATTCTGAAAGCCTTTGACTTGTCTAGCCTATGTTAATGAACCATCTGGTACACTCCAGTGACTGCCAAAATAATCTTCCCTGCTAGAAACTCTCTAAAATATATATTTCACTGGCTAATGATCTTTATGAAACGATATCATTGTCCTTTGGGTGGAATACCAGATGAGAATTGTGCCCTTTAACCTGAAGATGATTTCTGAAATCCAACACCGTATATTTTTGTTTGTTTGCTTTTAGTTTGTTTGTTTTTTTAATTTTTTGTTATTGGGCAACAGGGGTGTTTACATCAGTAAGGCAGGTACAGTTTGTTTGCTGTGCCTCTGTTAGATTATCTTCTGTCCCTATACAGCAAGTTCAAGCTCTGGAAATGCTTGTCAGAGTTAAATACCAGTGTATTAACTTCTCATTATTTCCTTCCTTGTGTAAAAATTACTTTGATAGCATTGTCTTTTGACACGTCTGGAGAATGCAGAAGTTATTCTAAAGCTTGCAAATGAGAGTGCTGCAGAAAGAATGAAGTGATACAGGAAGAGTAAAGTGATCAAAGTGCTCTTGCTGGGAGAACTTGTTGTGGTTGGTATTTGATCATTTATAGCACTTGTAGAAGTACTGCAACAGTTTCTTGTAATGCTAAAGCACGGCGATACTGACCATAACTATGCTTATAATTCACTTCGAATAAAGACAAATCTGATCATCTATGGATGTTTTGGAGCACAGGAGGTGGGGATTTTGGCAGAATTTGATTCATTGTAAATGCCAGCCTTTGATTGGAGGGGAAATGAGTGTTTTCCTTTGCAAAACAGGAACACATGTTGGTCCCCCAATCCGTCAGCAGCCTGGGAGGTTGTGTAAATTTGGTCTCACTGTACCTTTTCCTAGAAGTACTTTAAATACAGCAAATATTGGTTCCTGCACATAACCGTGTGCTGGAACACGAGGGAAATGCTTGGAAGGAGGCAAACATTTTCTTCAAGACAAAAGGATAGGAAGGATGCCAAGGGTTCCAATGAACAGGCTCCAGGGCCTGAGTGACAAGTTATGAGCAGGAGCCTTTCTGGAGCATGCGGGCTGCCGGCTGCACTTCAGGTTCACTCCTGCATGAGTTGAGGTGTTGCCGGCTGTGGCTGTGACTGCCTGCCTCTTTTCACTGTCGAAATGAAGCAAGTGGCTCCCAGATTTGCACTGTTTGGGAACTAGAGACATGGCCTCCGTCCAAATTTTGCTAGCTGGCTTAAGGAATTTGCTAGCAATTCTTAAAATATGGTGGCTGTCCAGCAAGAATCATCTGAACTTTGTATTATACAGAGTGAGTAGAACTGGAAACTTCAAAGCTGCTATGCCTGGTCCCTTAGCTACTCAAACTCATTTATCCAAAGTCTTTTTGCCATTGTCTCTGGAGATCTTTGGATAATCATGTTTTCATATATTACATTGGACATTTTCTCACACAAAATATAGCGTTATTTTACATACCTACATAACCCCTCCAAGATATTTTGTAGTGCATATAACATGGTTTAAAAATTGAGTATTCTAAGCATATTTTTATAAAGTTAAGAAAGGGACAGTGTCAATTATCACAATTATTTTAAATAAGTTGCTTTCAGATGCAAAATGCAGTCATGAATGAATTGTTAGAATATAAGAAATTCCCACAGAAAACAGGGACTATATTGGAGATTAAACTGTGTTAAACAGTAAGATAAAACGTATAATGATTTCAGGATCAGTATTTCAAACTTTTTTTTCCCTGTCAAAAATAACTTTAAACATCAGAAAGATTTATAAACTGTTAGGTGATTCTCTCCCCTTTATATTCAAAGGGCATCTTTTTGTTCCTGTTTGTCTATTTTGAATCATACTGCAAAATTAATTTGTGCTGACTTCTTGGAAAACCAGGCTCATTCTCATTTTTTTGCTCTCTGTCTAAATGTTACTGCATGAAATATGTATTCATTGACAACATCACAGAATCAATTTTTACAAAGATCAAGAGGAAACAAAAATCTGAGAATTACAAATTTTCTGTATTTTCCTGCAAAAGTGGTGAATTCAATGTATGTTTTATAAAGATGCATTCTGTCTTCAGCTGTATTGATATCACAGTCCAAGTCAAAAGGAGATATAATATTTTATCTGTATTCTCCCATATACAGGATTGGTGGCTTCTGGCAGTAGGTGTACCTGTGCATTGTGTAGGTGTTCCTATACGCTTGTCAGCAGTGTGGCCTGGCTGAAATGCATGGAAGTTGCAGAGCTACAAGGGAAGGAGGTCTCTGGAGTTTTTTGGCATCTCAGTGGGAAGTTTTTAAATACTCGTATGTGACAACCTAAGCACTGAAGTAAGACGTAAAAGTGAGTCCAATTGACACTAACAGTAAACAAAAAGTACTTTGGGGGCTTCTGTACCACATCCAGCCTGAGGAAATACTTTAAATGTATTTCCTCTACACAAAATCTTGGTATTTGTGGTGAGGCTCAGTGCTTGTAAGCAAGACGTTTTTAGTTAACCAGTGAAAATATGTAAAATTTTCATGACTGTTTCTATACTGAATCAGATATTCATAGTCCAAATGATTACAGTTAGGATGCCTCTACACAGTTTGTCTGTATATAGATCTCTCCAGGACTGCAGTCGTAACAGCTGGGATGTAGAGGCAGCCTGATGACAGATCTACGTATTTTGGAGTGAGTCTTCATGAAGTAACCAGGATTTTTGGATATGATTTTTGGTAAGTGCTCTCATCTCACGTACATTAATAATAAATGCTGAACTAAAGCAAGGGAAATCAAGAGGAGTCAAAGGAACGTGCTGAGACCACTGTTTAAAGCTCCGTTGTCATGTCTCAAGCTCTCATATGATATTTTATATATTGCTAAAACCCAGGTTTGCCGAACACATAGTTGCAATAAAATTTACGTAGTTATTTTTGAGAGAGAATCACAAACTCTAGCACTAACAAAGATGAATAACAACAAAGGAAAACATGTGAATGTTGAGTGATTTCCAGTAGTTCCAGGTTCTGCAAGTAGAAAAACAAATGCTGTACAGTTTTCACTTCTGGTACTTAGTATTTAGCTGATGATAATGCAAATGTTATTAAATGATAACTTTGGTTTGTAAGTAGATGATTTTTCTGTTCTTTGGGTTTGTTTTTGTTCTTGGCATTTATTATGTAACTTTGGCTAAAGGTATGTGATTTGGTTTTCCAAGTATTTCCTTTTGGATAAAGATCCTTTGAACGCTAATGAGTTAACTTGGTGAAATATCATGCGGTGCTGGCCTAAGTCTGCTGAAGGCAATGGTGTACAATGAGTGTGAAATCTGCTACTGATGTGTACAGCACAACAGCATTATACTCTTTCGTATAATTCTTTGTTGCTGTTCGCTGTTTGGAATTGGAATGTCGCTTATCAATCTTTACTTTGGTTAGTAACAATTTAAAGTACACATGTTTAAGCTTAATGCAAGAAATCATTTTCCAGG